>OY740779.1:12789663-12942995 GCA_963513935.1 Aphrophora alni | reverse complement strand
TAGGTATTGTTCACTAGATCTTGCCTACAATGTTAAAGAAAAAAGTTTGACCGTTACGTTACAGAATCCACTTGTATCACATTAGATGGGGCTGGGTAAGTACCATGATGGTGACCATCAAGTCGTTTGTTAAGATAACAACCGCAAGACTTTTTTAGAGTTAATCGTAGCGTCAAAACACTCCCTTGGTAGGATCGCTGTACATTTCATACCAATTCGCATAGATGACGTCAACAAATCACTTCCGAGTTGAACATTCAACCCATTGTGCTCTTGACGTAGATTGTTTTCATTACTTATAAAGGATTTGACCGTTCTTTGAAATAAGTTATTAATGTGTCGTTCTGACGTCCTGAATACTTTCTTGTGATGACTTTGATATTTTATAGAAATGAAATCTTTCACTGATTTCTTCTTTTGAATAGAGAGAAACTGGAGGTGGAAATTCGTGTATTTGTTTTCGATTTTTTACTTTGTGACGTAACGCGGTTTAGAGAAAGTTATGTGATTGATCAAAATTTAAATGTCGAGGTTTTTTCTGTTTTGTGATTGAGTGACTGCAAGAAATTAATTTTTGGTTAGGTTAGGTTAGGTTAAGTTAGGTTAGGTTAGGTTAGGTTAGGTTAGGTTAGGTTAGGTTAGGTTAGGTTAAGTTAGGTTAGGTTAGGTTAGGTTAGGTTAGATTAGGTTAGGTTAGGTTAGGTTAGGTTAGGTTAACAAGAAAGTTTAGGTTAGGTTAGGTTTTCGGATATATCTGTTTTGTGATTGAGTGACTGCAAGAAAGTGATTTTTGAAGTACGTACGTCCATCTACAGCTCAAACCCAGGACTTTGTTTTCATTTTTAGATGACTCTGAATTAATTTGGGGGTACCTACGTGTAAAGGAAAAACACAAAATTACGATTTTCTCAATGCGTAGCTTCTAAAGACCAAAATAAAATATTGTTCGTCATCTTTCCAAAACTATCGATTAGTCAATTATCGGGGGGGGGACAAAATTCGACAGTGGGGCGCTGTTAAAAAAAATGTATTTTCTTCAAAATCTAGTTAAACGATATATCTAATTTTAATCAAAAGATTTGTGACTTAAACCCTATTTAAACTAGCTGGTTACAATGGGTCAGGAATTAAGAAATAAACTTTGACAGGTGTAACTAAAAGATTGATTTTTTTATTCAAATACAATTTACTCTACGAACGAGTTTAAGACATAATTTCACGTCCAATTTTCTAAAATTAATAAATTAAATATTTACATTCTGACAATTTCACAATAATTCCTCATGATTCAAACACATATTTAAGATGTAATTAAGTTTGTTTGTGTTCTTTTATAGATCAAATAAGTCTTACTTTAACTAAAAAGAATGTAAGAAGAGCACTGAAAACTTTTTAATGTAAAATAAAGTACTTTTAACAGACTGTTGAGTTTATTGTCACGTCCGTAACAAACCAGTGTCACGTCCGTAACGTTTTCATCAATTTTTTAATTGAAATATTACAGGATTTTAAGATTGAACACTAATGTTTCTAAGAAGGTATTTATCTTAAGATAAGCTGACAAAAATTTAATTCATAAATTTCTCAAGAAATTAACAGACTTTTCAACAATTGTAACAGTACGTCAGAAGACAAGTGCTTTTCAAGTCACGTCCGTAACTCCAACTTAGTTGAACTGTACATCAAAACCAATAATATGATCATTTTCAAATTTAGTGCAAAAATAGTATAAAAAAGTACCTACCAGTTGAGCTTTAACAATTTACAAAATAAAATTAACTTTTCTTTTTTTCCAAGTTGTAATGCATGTAACTGTCACGTCCGTAACAAAAGAATGGCTGAAATGACATTTAAATGAGAAAGTAATTATGTGGGATCCGAAGAAGTTCCTCTTCGATAACGTTCTTCAAATCATAAACATTGTTGAAATTATGAGTGTATACTTCCTGCTTTAAATAGTCCCATAAATAAAAGTCACACATTTAAATCAGGAGACTGGAGTGGCCAATCTAAGAACTGACTTCCACCACCAATCCAGCGCACTTGAAGATTGTTATTTAGTAATTGTTTAACTGAATTCCATAGTAGCTGGTAGCGTAAAGCACAGCAACATCTTGTTGATGAACAGCTTTGCCCATTTCCGGAAATATAAAATGTAGCATTACTTTTTTATTTAAAACTTCTTCATAGGTATTTCCAGTCATGGTGCTGTCTGAAATGTCAAGACAGCACACCATTAGCAGTCACAGCTGCTCAGACAGTAATTCCTTTTGATTTAAGAAGTTTCTGATCAACAACGTGAGGGGAGGGTTTTGGGTGTTGTAATAATTAGAGTTTTGTCTATTTACAATATTATTGCGGTAGAAAGTCGACTTATCTGAGAAAACAATACGAGTATGTCAATTAGAATCAGTCTCGTGAAACTCAAAGATGTGGGAACAGAACTCCACTATTCTGTCTGTATCATCTTCAAGTAGGTGTCTTTTGTATAATAATAATAATAAATATATATTTGCAATTCTTTGCACTCCATTTTCAAGTTCTACTTTTATAAGTGATTTTGGTTTACATGAAGAACGGAGTAATGAAGCGCAGACCTGTTCTTCTCTTCCCTAATAAGGAGATCGAGTGTACTTGTTTTCACTACGCTTCCCGTTTCCAACAACAAATCTTTCCACTGAATTATTCAGTCTGTGGTTAAATCAACACCTGGGAAGGCAATCTAAAATTTTTTAATTAATTCTGCAACGTTATTAAAAACAATGGCCCACGCACAACAGTTTACTTTTTGCTCAACTGTAAAAACCGTTTTGCAATTATTACCAAGGACAATAAATTTGTACTCAAAAGAATTAGGTTATAAGTTTCTGTTATAATGTATATTGTTGTTTAATTTGAATCCAACAGCTGTTCAACAATTAAACCTGCAAGAGTAAAAGGCTTAAAAGTATAGAAGCTTAGAAGTTGTTTTTATTTGTGTTGCCGTCATTTTGTTTCTTTGCACACCAGTGTGTTGAAATTTTCGCACAAACTTTTTGGTAACTTTATTATAACGTATGTAAAGTTTCAAAAGAATCGGTTGAGGAATAAATATTTAATAGAAATCAAAAACGTGTATCTCTTCTTGGGATACTCTGTATACATATACATAAACACATACAAAATACATAAAAAAATTTAATATACACGTTACACGACGGTGTCTTTGGTTCATTTTTCTTTTTTGATTTTTTGGAACTTACAGAACTGATTTTTTGGTTCTTATATTTCATTTTGGGGAATAAAAAGTTTAAAAAATTTTGCAATGTAGTTGGCTCATTTTTTTTGTTTTGTTTTTAAAATCGTAAAAAGCATCCACACATTTCTCATAACTTTGCATTTTTTAACACCTAATTTATCCCTCACAAGAAATAAATAAAGAAAGACACGAAAATAAACAAAAAATATTGTTTAAATTGATACTTAACAAATACTACGTTATAACAATGCAGTTCTTATCTTTTAATATATTAAACTCTACTAAAAAAAACAATTTATAATTATGAACTCATTGACAAACAACGTTTACCTGGATAACAATTCTTTCTTTTAATTTATCCTTGAATAAATTTACTACAAGACAATGAACATATACATGAAATATCAATTCTTACTTAACTAAAAAAAACATTTATTCCTCATTCATTCCTTAAATTTAATTAATTTATAATAGACATTTAAAAATACAAAATTTACTTTATTTTAACATTTGTTAAAACTTGAATCTGCAAATTATTAGTTCCCTTTGATTTTAATATATTTCTTTACAATTTTAATTATTACTTTTCTTTATATTAACATTTATTATCTTTTATAAATCTCGGGCTAGCTCAGTTTTTAAATTTATTTGAACATTAAAATCTCTTAATCTCGGGTCATAGGTCTTTTAATGGCTCAATTGAAAGTGAAGTAGAATTTAAATGAATTAAATTTAAGGAATGAATGAGGAATAAATGGTTTTTTTAGTTAAGTAAGAATTGCTATTTCATGTATATGTTCATTGTCTTGTAGTAAATTTATTCAAGGATAAATTAAAAGAAAGAATTGTTATCCAGGTAAACGTTGTTTGTCAATGAGTTCATAATTATAAATTGTTTTTTTTTAGTAGAGTTTAAAATAATTAAAAGATAACAACTGCATTGTTATAACGTATGAACGTTCAATTTCTACTGGAAATAAAGACGCTTCAAGAGTTCTCGAGTTACGTTTTCCAGTAACTGATTTTCTACGCGCAGAAGACTTAAGTCAAGGTGAATGCTAAGCACGGCAGTCATTTCCTTTCTATTTGCTCTTGTCAATCAAATCACTCAGATGATTATGACGTACAAACATTTTAAAAATTCTAAGAAGATTTCAAGAGCTTACGTAGTTCATATTTCCAATTTATGTTTTTAACATTTGGCAGTTACAAACTGGAGTTGCTTCTGCGTATTCCCTCGTTTGACGACATCGACCTTGGTATAGAGATCACTTGTTCCACAAAATGAACTGTTTTATTCTAATGTATGTTCAAGGTTTAAAAAACAGGAAAAAAAAACTGTTTCAAACTCCAGCATTTTAAAATTTTCCGATTTTTATTTTTAGCAGCACTACACTCATTTGCAATCCCAAAGGATCCTAACTGTATCTACTCATTTTCCCCCAAGGTCATATTTTTCCTGTATATGGGACAATACAAAGAATGTAAACGCAAAGTTGCGACTTAGAAACGCGTGTGGAATTACAAAATTGTAACTACAGACTCTAATAAAGAGAAATCAATGAAAATGTAATTCATCTTTTAATGGCCATCGAATTGTTTGTCTCACATCTCACAAAACTGCTTTTGAAACTTTTACGCTACACATTTCTAATTGTGACTTGACTTACTTGACTTATTTCCTTTTATCTCCTATTGGAGCATAGGGCGTCCAGAAGAGCTCTCCATCTGTCCCTGTCTCCGGCAAGTGCCTTCACTTCTCTCCAAGTCTTATTAACCTCTTTTCCTTCATTAATAACGGTCCTCTTCCAGGTTTCTCGGGGTCGACCTCTTCTTCTGACACCTTGCGGGTTCCAATCTAGGGCCTCTTTCTCAATATTTCCGTCTGGCTTCCTCAGTGTATGTCCTAACCCCCTCCACTTCCTCTCTCGAATCTGCAGTTTGACCCGATTTTGACCTGTTTCTCTCCATAAATCCTCGTTTGTAATGATCTCAGGCCAATGAATGTTCATGATACGGTGAAGACACCTATTGATGAAAACTTGCAGCCGAGACGTAATTAAACTTGTAACTTTCCACGTCTCACTTGCATACAGCAAAACAGACTTAACATTTGTGTTGAAGATGCGAAGCTTCGTTTTCTTTGCGATGTTTCGATTTTGCCAAATCGGGTACAGTTTTACAAAGGCGGCGTTTGCTTTTTTAATGCGAGTCTTCACATCATCATCAGCTCCTCCACTTGTTGAAACAACACTTCCCAAGTAAGAAAAAGTGTTGACCTCCTCAATTTCTTCTCCATCGCAGTTTAGAGCTTGTCTGTTTTCTGCATTCATCTTCATAACTTTAGTTTTCCGATGATTTATATTGAGTCCTGCCGCTTCAGATACTTCTTTCAGCGCAATCAACTTCAGCGCTTAAATTTCTAATTGTGCGATTAAATTAAGTTGTATTCGTCGTACAATAAACTATAACATGTGATTTCGTTTATCATAAAACCCAGCAGATTTTGAGAAATTACCTATTATTTTATTACAGCGCAAAATTTTAATAAAATTTGAGCATTACTTAAACCTATGTGCAAAATTACAAATTAAAATAGTACAAATTAGGAATAATTTTTAAAATGTCTTTAAATATTAGATTCTAATCAACTAAGATGCTGAGGTAATAAGATGCTTGTATGGTTCAAACGAAACAATAACACAACAAAAATCTCTCAACGTCCTGTCCCCATGGTTTTTTCAATTTTCAATTGGCAACATTGATATATTTGTTTGTAACGATTGAGACAGTTTGTGCAATATTTGTGCAAAGTCTAGTTTCAATCACACAGTTGTCAAGTTAATCCTCCCTCTCATCCTTGAACGCCTACGACTGTAACAAATTCCAACCTAATGATGACGGACAAGCGAGACCCGGCAGCCTTGCGAAGGACATTATTATCACGTCCTATTGCACTAATTATCAGCTGTGATATGGCGCATGCGTGTTGCGACATGTCTACGTCATCGTTTAGCATAATATCTGTGTTGTAGAAAGTTTAACCTTGGTTCGATCTAATGGAGAAGAAGGGGTTGGCGACGTCGACACTTGAGTTCATCAAACTTGTAATAGTTCTAACATAATCTGTCGGTCGGTTTGTAAGCTACACAACAACAGCTGATCTGATTTGCAAGCGGTTTTTTTTCTCTGTGTAGATATGAAAACTGTTTGGTTCGAATGTTTATTTAGTTTAAAAACATATTTCCAACGTAATTTGTTTGAATTCGTCACTATAGTTTCCGATCTAAACCATTTTATTTTGTTGATGAAATATAAAAAAAATACAGGTTTTTCGAGTTAAAAAAAAAATTCAAATATTTTATCAGTTGTGAAGTTGGTACAAGATTAAACGAATAAAACCGAATATTTATTGTTTTTAATAGTTTCATTTACTGTTTTTGGAAGCGATTAAGAGGAGATTTATATTCGCTTATATATTGTCGAAATTTCAGCAAAACGTACATTTTATCAACAATAAATTCGGTAGATAATATAACGTTGGTTGGATTTTAAATAAATATTAAAATCGTTCATAATTTTTCAGCTTATAGCCAGTTTTAGTTTAAAAGCTGCCTTGTTGGGTCCACGTGAGATGTACCCAAGTTTCTGATAATTGGAGGGGGGGATGTACGTGGTTTGATTTCTTGGTTATATTTTGATCAAGCGTAGCGCTTTGTTTTTAAAACGAATTAAAAAAAGGTAATTTTACTCATTTTAGTGTAGTTCGTTTATACATTACTTCTACAATTTTTTATCAAACAACTATCAAAGTCACATTTTTGTTTGAGTTTTTATTTGGCGATAGATGAGAGAAAAAAATTGGTGAGAAAATAAGTCCAATGGGTGAGAGATCCAGGGATGCATTACTCTAGTCAAGGATAGGGATTACTTACAGGCTTCCTTACGGGTCATGGCACACTCGGAGGACATCTCAGGAGGCTTGGCTTACCTGTAGGTACCGTAAGGAGGTTGAGGAAGCCCCTCTTCACCTATTAATACACTGCGAGGCCGTAACTATTAAAAGAGGATGAACTTTTTGAAGATAACAGTTAGAAGGTAAAGATCTACCCTTTCTTAATCACCTTCAAATCGCACAATCTATGGTGGCTACGAGATTGGAAAAGATGTAAGTGAGTACTGCAGGAATAATCACAAAGGGATCTATTGTGATATGTCTACTTTACCTAACCATTGAACTTGTATTGTATTAGGGGTTAACACTGTATTGCGATTTTAATAGTATACAAGTCCAATGGGTAGGTTAGGTGGACATTTTGTAGTCACAATTAAACAAATTGACTCAAAAAGTAATATGGATCAGTGCGTTTTGCAGTAACGCCCGCGGTTCTTATAAAACCCGGAAAGACTTTCTCGAAAGTATATTAAAACTCTCTCAATCTATCCCAACAAATTATTATTCAAATTAGCTTATACAAAGTTCCACTAAACCCTAAACTTGCAAATTAGATTTCTCGTAAATCAGATAAACCGATTACAACTTCATTGTCTTTGAGAAACAATGAAACGCGAAATTCCAAAACAAGTTGTGAATACGACACCCACTGAACCACTCCCCTGGTGGTGAATTTCACAACTATAATAGCTTCGGTGTAATTTGAAAAGCTTTATAATTATATACCTAAACGTGTAATGGAAGATGGCAATTTTTTTTGCGTTTCGTAAAAAAGATTTCTTAGGAATTACTTGTTGCGAGTGTGTCCTCTTCATCAGGCTCAGTCGATTGCTTCACTCGAGTGTTTCGTAATGTATCAAAGATATTGTATATCGATTATCGAATTTCCAAGTATGATTATTTTGTTCAAATTTGGTGCGACGGTTTGGTTTGGAAATCTTTGGAAAAGTTTATTAACCAGTCAAATCAGTAGGTAAGTTTCAAAATGTACCACTACGAAAGAAAGAAATTAATGAATTAGTTGTTACATTTTATTATTGGGTTTGTTGATAAATCAGTTGCTCTTTGAGCTACTGGAAGATTTGGGGATATACATTTGCAAACTTTTGATTCTAGACTAATCTTGCATGCTGTAAACAATAACCAAGAATTAACTCAGTTATCCTTTAAAACTAGAGAAAAAGAATAAAAACCATTTTGTTTTCATTAAAAGAGAAAAAAACTTTCTGTTGATATTTTGTAAAATTAACGGTTTTCGAGATATTCGACGTTAAAACGTTTAAACATCCGCCATTTTGAAATTACAAACGGAAATCGATTGAATATTTTACTCAAGTTGGGTCTTTATAATACTAAGTATTATGCAAAATTTCAACTACAAATCACTTACTGTTAAAAAGATATAACTTTGATAAAAAAAACAAAATACTGGCTAAATGAAAAAACTAAACATTCTAGAAAATGTGTTTATATAAACTACACATCGGTTTTAAAATGAGGAAAAAGCTCCTAAAGTTTTGGAACGATTTAACCAAACACCCTGTATATATTCAAAAATTCACTACCATAACTCTATTATCTAAATAAAAAACACAATGCAATCAGATTTCTCTTATAGTGCAAAGATATGTTTTAAATAAAGCAAAGCTTTTGTAGTTAAAGTAACTATGCTCGCATTACATTAATTAACTAACTACATGTAATTGCAGAGGTAATTTAATGTAATTGGAACGTTGCTTGTGTAATTGTAATTGCGCCTTGAACCAAGACATAGAAAGAAATGTCCGATGAAAAGGAGGTAAAATGAAGAATGTCCGTTTTTATTTTAAAAGATTAACACCAAACAAATATATATTTAAACTTCAAACTATGTTTCTTTTTTACTTTTTGATTGATTGACAATTACTCTAATTACATTTTCGGCAACTACTAAATTCATTTATTTTAATTTCGAAAGTTTGCGCTATGTTTGTGCATTATTTATTCGCATCCAAATTACTAATACGACAAGCATACTGAATATAATTTCTAATTAC
The DNA here is from genome assembly GCA_963513935.1 of Aphrophora alni. NCBI lineage: Eukaryota > Metazoa > Arthropoda > Insecta > Hemiptera > Aphrophoridae > Aphrophora > Aphrophora alni. Next base: position 12,933,766 of record OY740779.1, on the reverse strand, counting down.
CACTCATTTCAGCGCTACAGGTTTAAAGTTACAAATCAACTGAAGTTTACCAGCAAAGAATTTGTTTGGGAGGTTGATAGCCCACGTACTATTGAAGTGGCATTGGAATTTAAGACAATATCGTTGTGGGTTCACGATGCAAGAGGCACTGGCGCCGAAATCTATCCTCTGCACGCGTTAGAAGACTATCAATCCACGCCTTCTAACCTTCAGAGGTCATGTCTATTAGGCTTGAATAGCAATAGGGAATAATAAATTATAGGTTATGTTTAAGACAGCTATTATCAGAGAAGAGCTGGAATTAGGACAACGAGAGCGCTTTGCCACAAGGATACAGCAGATGAACGTTTGAAGCTCCAAGTTACAGTATCTGAAGTGTCACTTGCAAAGGCTTAAGATCTTACTTCTGGTAACCTTCCTTTAATTTTAGACACGTGTATGAAACTCCAATTGGTAATTTCCTAAAGGATTGAAAATCAAAAAAGGACTGGAGTTTTTTCTTTCTTTAAAGACTTGTTTTGAAACATGTGCTTCTTAACCTCGTAAAGAAACTTATTCAACAGTTCCATTGCACTCTGAACGCTTTGTAGGGTCCGTAGATAGAACCAAGGACCCATAAAAATCCACACACATGTCTGTATGTCGCAACCAGTCTACACAGACAAGACGATAAATCCTGTATAGTTCAAACTTTGCTTTTATATTCTTTGTATTGTCCCACATACAGGAAAAATAAAGCGGTAAAAAAAATCACCTCAAGGGGTAATAACTATCGAATTGATTTATATATATAAGTGGGGTATGAAATAAAACTAGAAGTTATTCTGATTACGAATATGCATGTTCATTTGATGAAACAATGAATATGTTGGCGCTCTGTAGTTATTGCAAATTACTACTGAAGTAATTGTAGTTATTAAGGTTAGTGTGTAGGCTATTGTACCTCTGGAGATGATAGCAGTGCTGTTGAAATGTACATGAGGTAGAATAAAAATAAATATACGCTACGCATTTCTCATTGTGTGGTTAAATTAAGTTGTATTCGTCATAGAAAAAACTATAATATACGATTTCGCATTGCAATTCAATTTTAAAACCAAATATTGGTTTTACAGGAATGAAAGTCACGCCGTGTTCAAATTAGAAGGGGAGATATGATATCAGACACTTTAAATTTGCTTAGCACCAACATATTAATATTTTTCGTCAATAAACATATACTCTGAATAATTTTTAGTTTTGTTTAATATCCTACACATAAACTTTTCAAAAACTCTACCCCCTAGGTCTTTTTTTGTTACCGCTATATTTTTTTTCCTATATGTAGGACAATACAAAGAATATAAATTCAAAGTTTGAAATATACAGGATTTATCGTCTTGTCTGTGTAGACGGGTTGCGACTTACAGACACGCGCGTGAAATTACAACAGTCGTTTTATACCTACGGACCCTAAAAACTAAAATAATCACCCTTCCTATCCCGTCAGCTGATTGCCAAATTCATATTTAAACTTACATAACAAATTAAATTCCATACCTCACAGCGAGTGGTGCCAACATCTGGGTCACAGATTCAAAGCTAATTTAAATAAATCTTTCATTAATCAAAATGTTTAACTTACTTCCGAGTCGGTCAGAGAGAATTTATCAAGTGAGTGTATTATCATACGCTATTGGGTGGACAAGATGTGTGTTCTGTAGTAGGCCACGCCCACTGAGATTCATTCCGTAATTAATTGATTCATATTTGTAAAGAATACCTTTTAAAGGTATAATTTAAAGGTGTTTTATAGAAGCTCAAGGATTATGTCGAGGGTTTGTGTGCAATGCTCTACAGTCCAAACGTGTGAACCGATTACGATGAAATTTGTTTTGTGGGGTTATAATAGTCATATCTTTGGATTTTTTATAACTCAAAATTGGAAATCGTTATAAGACCAAACAGAGTTACGATGTTCTCAAGATCATTTGTAAGAATACCAAACAAAACGAGTTGGTCGCGTATAAACAGCTTGATTTCTGAAGATGGATTAAACTTGGATACAAATATTGCGTTTCAAAATCGTTTATTTATTTAAACGCGTTTCAACGACAAAATCGCCATCATCAGTGACGCACGTGCTACAATAGTACATTTGTTAGATTAAAACTTGAACAAAAACAGAACGTTTATTTAATCAAACGAGTTTCAACTAATCGTCATCATCAGTGACTAAATTAGTTATAGTTTAGTGACTCGTGCATCACTGAAGAAGGCTACTTTGTTGTTGAAACGCGTCTAATTAAATAAACGTAATATTTGTCAGATTTTGTATTCAACTTTTATTCTATCAAGGAATGTATAAATAAAGAGGTGCAACACTCTCTCACTCACACATCTCAAAAACGAAATATAATCTAATTGTAAAAAAAAAAACTCAATTACTGATTCCAAATATCATTTAACAAAACTAGAAACGTGTGAACTTTCGCACCACCCTGTACTTACATTATGTTACGACAATTATAAACCAGTTAGCAGTGTGTAATAAATGAACTCTAATTATAAATAGTAAACAAAACTATTTAATTATATTAGCGTGATAACTTGTAGAGAGTTATGTTGGTTTCATTTTAATGGACTGACAAGTTACAATCAGACGGAACAAGTTGTGTTTATTTGTTACTTTGGAACCTGTTCCTACATTCTGCTACCGTGATTACGTCACTAATTCAATTGCAATAACAAAATGTTAAATGGTAGAAGAGGTTATTGAATCTTAACAGAATTTTGATTCTTTTTAGTTACGTAGGAATTGTGACAGAATCCTTGTGATGAATTTTTTTAGAAATATAATTTTTTTAATGTTTTCCTAGATATACTGTGCGAAAATTTTGCATGAACTTTCTCATTCACACATCCCCAAAATCAAAACAAATCGTCACAGAAAATATTATTTCAGTAGCTGTCAATCAAAAAGTGAAAATAAATATATGCCGTTTTGAGGAAGAAATATTTACAGTGTTTAAAAAAAAAAAATTGTTCAGGAATTCAATTGGTTATTTCTTATAATCATTGAAAAACTTTATAGACATAGAGTCTGCTGTAGTAAACAGTTTCAAAAAATTAATGTTTTCCGTTTTTTGTCGATATTTCAGTTACCTTTAGGTTAGAGAACGTTAAAAGAAAGTTTTTTTTTGTCTCTTGTAAATATATTGTAATTCGCTATATTCGATGTTAAAAAGTTTAAATAGTCGCCAATTTGAAATCAGTGAAGGAAATCAATCAATTATTTTTCCGAATTGAGTTTTTATAACACTAAATACCGTGCAAAATTTCAATTTCATATTAAAAAGATTTGATTTTTTTAAACACAAAATGCTAGATAGAAAACTAAGCATTTTAGGAACTGGTCAAGATTTTTTTGCACATGGGTATGGGTCATTAATTTTCACGTTTCACTAAAACTATCAAAATCAGGAGAACCGATTTTGATAAATTAAGTTTTTATAACAGCTACATGACAAAATTTGTGTTAAGAGCCAGCATTTTTGGAGACCACTACTTTTTTGGGGTTTTGAGAGGAAAATTTTGTCAAAATATACCCAATTCTGATAAGATGGTGTTATTTTTCTTAAAACGCCCTAAATTTTGAGCTGGAAAAAATTGAAAGGAAAAAAAAACCTTCGTTTGCGCGAAATATACCTACACGCCAAATTTTATTTAAATCTGTACTGGTGTTTGGTTGTTGAATTCTCCAAATACGAAGGACGTAATTCCAAAAAAATAAAAAACAAAATGTGAGAAATTAAATGCGTTTGTATTGATGTCTGTTGTCCGTGCATTGCTCAAAAAGATGGAACGATTTTTAACAAATTTTGACATACCTACTTTAAAAAAATACAAAAAAAAATTTTTGGTTTACTTTACAGGAATGTTATTTTTTAACGCAATATTTGACTGTGTGTTGTTAGTAGAAATTTCCATTTTGAGGTCCTACGGTCACAAGAAAGTAGTTACCCCTATATCAGATAATCGCAAATTATTATTTATGCAAAAATGGAAGAACTATAAATAACCTAAATATCCACACCAAATTTGATTAAAATCAGTTGAGGCGTTTACGCTGTAGAACACCACACGTAAGACAAAATAAAAAGACATGATACTAAAAACTATTTTTTGATTATATAAAATGTTGAGCTTGACTTATGAGAAAAATTATACAGTATAACAAACACACAGAACACAATTCTCACAAAAAATACGCCTAAGTATCAGACGCGTTTCAACGACAAGGTCGTCCTCTTCATACTTATAGATTGATTGGTGTAGCTCGTGTATCACTGAAGAGGACCACCTTGTCGTTGAAACGCGTCTGATACTTAGGAGTATTTTTTGTGAGAATTGTGTTCTGTGTGTTTGTTATACTATATTTTTTTATTCACGGGATATCAAATTGGATATACATTTTATTTATCCCGCATATAAAATAAAAATTATCAAATTTTTGAAAATTTAAATTGTCAACGATAAATTTCAAAAACGAGGACGAAATATCTAAATGCCGCGTTTGAAAACTGGTTCTAAAACAAGCAAATTCTAAAGTAAACAAATATTTCATTGAAAACTAATTCTTGTATTCTAAAACCAGTTTGGACGCAATTCACCCGGATCTCACTGAATCAACTATTATTTTTATTTTTTTTAAGAAAACACAGATTTCATAACTAAAGTTGGCGACCTTGTCTAGCTAAGTTAGTATATTTTAAATGCTTGAACTAGTTCACGTAATTTGAATAGTTGCTGTGATGGATTTCGCAACGATCGTAAAATTCCGCAAGGACGCTTCCTTTCTCAAGTCTCCGTTAGAGGGACGTGAAATTCAATAACAGAGATTTCAGGACATGACGACACCTCCTCAATTCCTGTTAGTTTTGAAAAGAGTGGGATAAGTGTGTGAGGTCTAAAGAGGATTACTTTAAAGGGGACTAAACCGCCATCGTCGTAGAGTTTGTCTCATTACTATACATTTCATTGAAATTTGATGGAAATCAATAGAGCAGTTTTTGAGAAATTACTGTACCGATTTTCTGGCGCTTTAGCGATAACTCACGAATCAGAATTTTTGAATATTGGCAACCAATACGTATTGTTTGAGTTAGAGACTACACCTGAGCCAATTGGTTAGGTTAGGTTAGGTTGGGTAACAAGTACCGGTGGCAGGACCTGTCGTTAGAATTAAATATAAAGTGTTCCAAGAATTTAATGTACTGGCAATTTAGGTACTGGAAGAGGAAGAAATGAAGGGAGAAGATGTATAATTTACTGCCGAAACTTGGTGGAAGAAAACCAGAAATAGGAAAATTTGGAAGTAATTTGGAGAGTCGTTGGTAGGCCTGGTTTTTAAAACAATTTATTTTAATTGAATAAAAGTGAAGGTGGCTGATATTTTAATTTTATTCTATTCAAGTGTATATTATAATAAATTCATTATTTCTATCAAGGTCACTAATTGAAAAGAATGTAGTGACCTTTTAAACCCGTCATGTGACCTCTTTTTTTCTTTTAAATGTGACACGTTTCGAAACTACTAACCCATCATCAGAACTTCAGAGAACTAATCGAAAAACGCAACTGAAGAGAAATAAATTCTACCCTGGGTAAAAGGCAAAAGAAGGAAACAATTGTTGTTTTCTTAAAGATAACAATTATTCTGAACTTTAAATCCATTAAAACACACCGTGCAATGGGCTTACACTTTACCCTAATGGATGGGAATAAAACTACAATAGCACTAAGTGGGTTCAATGTCACCAGTATTGCCAAATTACCAAATCGTAGGTTGACTATTTCGTCTTTGTAGGTTGGTAGATAAAATCAAAACCTTCACCTAATTATTTTGTTGGCACTTGGACTAGCAAGGTTAGACTGGTATAATGTCAGTGGGTCTGTGAGTTGTGATATATGGTCGTCAAATAATCGATTAACCACTTATCGATAATGAATGAACCCAGTTAAATATTTACTTCGATCAATAACAACAGAAGGAACCCGTTTTGATAACTTTTAGAATAGAGAAGTTTTTTTTGTATGTTCTGCTAGTAGTCTGATCAAATTTTAGTCCCATCTTCAGCTTATTATTTTTTAAAATATTTTTAATAACTCAAAAATTAGAGCAGTTGTGAAAAAACTTTGTTTATGCACAAACGAAGCAAGTTCAAGTCTCATTTAAATCCGCTATTTTTTTACAAAAAAGTTATAACAACTTTGTGAAATAGGGTATTAAGTTCAAATTTAGTATAGGCATTTTTTTTTTTGGCTTCCGTTTAAAAATTTTAACCTCCAATATCTCCAAAGCCGTAACATTAGAAATAATTTACAAGAGAAAAGAGTTTCCTTTTGGAAAAGCAAACAATAGTATATTTCATCACTAGGACCAAAAGAAACTTTGTGATACAAGCTCAAGTTTAATAGAAAATAAGCGAGGGTCGACAAGCTTCTTTTGGTCCAAGTGATGCACTATATTTTCCGTTATACTGCAAACAATATAAGAAAACAATTTCACAAAAACTAAAATATTACAACCTATTTACCTTCAAAAGTTTGGACAATTTACACAACTTTGCAGCTATTACAGCTGTTTAGTTTGTGTTAGTGGTACTTATTTATAAAATCGATGTTAACAGCTGTTTTAACGGTTATTTACAAACGAGAGTATCGGTTGTTTTTATAGATGCTTTACAATCGTTAATTAATTCGTATAAACGTAGTAACAGCTGATGACCTCGACCTCAGCTGATGTTTTTAGGTTAGGACTAAAAAGAACAACTTTAGCATCTCAAAGCATGACGTATTGAAAACAGCTGTTTTTGAAGCAGTATGATGAAAAATATATATATTTTAAATTTTGCTGTATCTCGATAGATAATTTAGTTATCGACAAAAAAAACAACAACATAATTTCTTGGTAACTTCTGATTTATTCTATGTTTTTGATCCTGCATTATATGTTATTTAACCTGTGGTCTATTTATATCTGTCCAGAACGGTTTCCTTCTGGTTTATTTCTGATTTTTTGGAATTACCTCGAGTACATTCGATAGTTCTTTCTGTCTTTGAACGTCAGTCCTCTTGATTGTTGCTGGTTCTCCCTTGAGTAGATTTGACGTTACTGTTTTAAAATGTTTTTTGATCCTATATTACAGTTCATACTCCTATTTAACCCATGGTTTATTTATTTATATGTCCATCCAGCACATTCTGTATCATCTTGATTGTTGCTGATTGCATCTACAGTAGATTTAACATTACGGTCTAACCCATTGTCTCTTGGATGCCCAATCAGTACTGTATTCCTGTGTAGAATTCCCCTGATTTATTCATGTTTTTGACCTCCTTTATATCTTATTTAATCTGCTGTCTATTTATGTTCGTCAGCTCAAGATTTCTTTCTGTTGTATTTTTGATTATGATTTCCTAGTTTTACCTCCAGTACGTTCGATGATTCTTTCTAACTATGTCCAGTACTCGATTTTTTCCTACGTCCTCTAGATTGTTGCTGATTGTTTCTTCAGTAGATACGATGTAACTCTTTAACCCGTTCTAGGTTGTCCAATGAGGACTGTATTTCTTTCTCGAGTTGTACTAATTTAATCTGTGTTATTTAAACTTCCAATACATTCTTTACTCTATTGCACTTCATAGTCTAATGGATGTTCGTCCTACAAAGGATTTCTTTCTGACGTAATCCTGATTACGATCTGCTGATTGTACGTTCAGCACTTCCGTTCTACCCTGTGGACCCTTGTGTATCACAGAACTTATTGTCGTCTGAAACTTCTTTAACAAAAAGTAAAATAATTTAGTTTTCTGAAGTAATGTATTGAGTTCTCAATTGTCGGGTACTTTCTGAAGCCAACAGTGAATAATTAACGCATGGGGACACAAACGTAGAATCGAAACTTCATACAATCATCCTAAGTGATAGGTTAGGTTAGGTTTCCATACAATGGACAGTTGTATGTAGTACCGATTCCAAGCGGTTCTTTCACACATACTCAACGGTCTGGCTAAGTTAGGTTAGGTTAGGTGTCTACTCGCTAACCAAACACCATATGGCGAGCACCATACGACCATACCAGTTCCTAACCAAATGATTATAATCCCAGAAAACAATTAACTTTTTACACAAACAGCTGTTTGTTTACAAATAAACATATGACGACACCGTAACCTAACATAACCTCAATAGACTCGAGCAATCAACATATTTGCCACGTCACAAACAGCAACATAGCAATTGACAGACGCTTTCACGCATGCGCAGTTCACCTTTTGTATGAAATTGAAACTGTCATTTGTATTGTGTCATGTAATGATCGTTCATAACGCGTTTTGTCATATTTAGCGCGATCTACCAGAGTCAAAAAGTCGAGAACAGATTCTGTTGGGTTGCAATATTATTTGTTTTCGCAAGTAAAGTGAAAAACGTGCAAAAATGAAGAGTTTCCTATTATTGCCGAATCGTAATTCTGCACTCGGGTTTGGTTAATTAAAATTTGAACGAAATCGGTACAGCTGATTTTGAGATTATAACAGATTATGCACGATTTTTTTTAAACAAGTAAAACTAATGAACCAGTTTTAAAACATAACAATACGTTTAAATTTGAATAAAAAATTTAATTTCATTAAAAACGTTTGAGCCGATTTTGAGAAAATTGTAATTTAGTGTTTCATTCTTGTGACAGCTAGGTGTAAATTTTTAGTTGTTAAAAAATAAATAAAACTTCTCGACATAATAGCAAATCACGCCCAAATACCAGGTTTCATTAAAATCGGTTCGTGCGTTTGTGCAGTAGGATACTGCACGTACAACAGACATTATGTCGAAAACCACTGTTTGGGGGGGGGGGAATTTGAATAAGGTCCAATGGCAATAAAAGTGTACAAATACAAAAGGCATGCTTCCGATGACAATATATAATCACAATGCGTCAAACAACAATTATACAGTATGTCCAACGAAGAAGTACACACTTTTGATTTCCTATTAATCGCTTATTCCTCAACCGATTCTTTTAAAACTTTACATACTTTTTAATAAAGTTATCAAAAATGTTGTGCGAAAATTTCAACCCACTGATGTTTATAGAAACAAAATGGCGGTAACACAAATAACTCGTTGAAATAAAATACCGTTTTTGTTACATTTAGAAAAATACTCTTATTGCTACAATCGTAATTTAAAACTAACGCAATTTTCTTCTAAAACAAATTAAAAACTAATAAACAAGGCAACCTGAAATTGTCTAATTGATTCTGCAACTTTATTAAAACCATTGGCCCACGCACTTAAAACTGTACTCAAAATAATTAGGTTATAAGTTTCTGTTTTAATAATATATAATAGTTGTTTAATTTGAATCCAACAGCTGTTCAACAATTAAACCTACAAGAGTAAAAGTCATAAAAGTATAGAGATATTGTTGTTTCTCCCCGCTATTTTGTTTTAATAAAAACCAGCGTGTTGAATTTTTTACACAAAATTTTCTGTAACTTTGTTAAAAAGTATGTAAAGTTTCAAAAGAATCGGTTGAGGAAGAAGCAATTATTATGAAATTAAAAGCCTGCATCTCTTCGTGGGACACCCTGTATGTGAAAGTTTTGTAGACAGAGTTGTTCTCACAAATATATAAATAATCTTTGAAGAAAAACTAACATTTTTTTATTATTATTTTTAATATACGTAATGTTTTATCACTCAAGCAATTGAAACTCACATAAGTAGAATTTTAAAAACGATTTTTGTTCATCAATACCTGTTTTTTCGTAGATACTTTTCACTTTAAAATTGTATGTACAATAAAAATCACAAACTAACCTGATTCTGGGTTGAGCTTCTCCAAAGGTGTTCGCAACACTAGATGTGTGCAGAGGCAAGGGTCGAACTGTGAATTGATTTCTTCCACATAACAAAGTAGATGTTTGCTCGGTCTTTCTGTAGAACATGCAGCGTCTGTAACAAAACATAATCACATTGTATTAGCAACATAAAGAAATTCACAAACATTCTCACACATGTAAATACACATTTTTATTTAAATTGGCACTTGATAGAATGGAACACTGCCGCGTTCCTAATTCAAATCTCTGTTGGCTCACACGTATGTCATGTTATAGAAACCTTAAGAATAGAATATGCCAACTAGTCAGTGAAATCGTTGCCAATAATCTTTCTAATTCTCACCGACAAGAGGCTAAACATTTCGTTCTTAGTTTTATTTATCGTCATCCCTTAAATAATTCAGTAGTTGAAGCTGATAGGGGATCATCTTAAGCTTTTTTTCTTATAATTCTCAAAACTGTGATTGTTTGAAGTTCCAAACTCACTTTGGTTCGTAAATATTTGCGGATTAGGACGGACCTATTCAACTTGATCTGCAGACGTTTCTGGGGTACCATTACACACTCTATTCTTGAACTTCTTGTTACAGTCTAAGATTGACTTCCTAATTGGAGGATCTTTATGATAGCGAGTTCTTAAATAACATTGCACGACACTAACAGATTGAGTTCTCCAAACTCGAAACAAAAAGTCATCTCCATTGGAGTATTGTTTATGTTGTTGATAATAGTATATTTCATTACTAGGACCAAAAGTGAAGCTTTTCGATTCAAGCTTAATGAGCGAGGATCGTAAAGCTTCTTTTGGTCCAAGTGATGAACTATTTTTTCATTAAACTGCAAACAATATAAGAAAACAATTTCACTAAAACTAAAATATTACAACCTATTTACCTTCAAAAGTTTGGACAATTTACACAAGTTTCCAGCTATTACAGCTGTTTAGTTTGTGTTAGTGGTACTTATTTATAAAATCGAGGGTAACAGCTGTTTTAACGGTTATTTACAATCGAGAGTATCGGTTTTTTTTATAGATGCTTTACAAACGTTAATTAATTCGTATAAACGAAGTAACAGCTGATGACCTCGATCTCAGCTGATGTTTTTAGGTTAGAACTAAAAAGAACACTTTAGCATCTCAATGCATGTATTGAAAACAGCTGTTTTTGAAGCAGTATGACGAAAAAAAATTTGATCAGCTGATTGCATTGTTGACTACAATCAGCTGTTGGAATTAAAACTTTTTGCACAAGTTAAAGCTATTACCACAGTTAAATTAAAAGTTTGCACAAGTTTCCAGCCATTACAGCTGTTTAGTTTGTGTTAGCTGTACATATTTATAAAATCGAGGGTAACAGCCGTTTTAACGGTTATTTACAATCGGGAGTATCGGTTTTTTTATAGATGCTTTACAAACGTTAATTACTTCGTATAAACGAAGTAACAGCTGATGACCTCGATCTCAGCTGATGTTTTTAGGTTAGAACTAAAAAGAACAACTTTAGCATCTCAATGCATGTATTGAAAACAGCTGTTATTGAAGCAGTTTGGCGAAAAAGAATTTGATCAGCTGACTGCATTGTTGACTACAATCAGCTGTTGGAATTAAAACTTTTTTATAGACGTAAGTTATAGAGCCGTTAAAGTTCGTAAACTTAAAAATTGCAAGCAATTTCGAACAAGTGGTGCCCAACTGTAAGTAAAAGACAATTTGCGAGTATTTAAATAAACTAGAAATTACCACCTTAAATATCAAACTCATTAAGTTTTTTTTACGCTGAACTGTTCGATCGTTAATGAAAATTGGAAGAAACAAGATTCTGCCTTATTGATTTGGAATGGTTACGAAATAACACAGTCAGTGACACGACAAATTAACCTAAATGGTCGGTTTCCCTGTGGAATTTTAAAACAAAACAGTTCTTCTAAACGGGTATGTTAAACCAGTCTTGATAAAAGTGGATCATCGAGAGCAAGAAATGCCTGAGTTACGTCACACTCTGTGTCGCAACTTGAGTTGAGTGTTTGCTTTCAAATTTATTGAAATTATTTTATCTCATTATCCCTGTAATATAGAGGAACTAGAGTGGGATTGCTACATTGGTGATTGGATAATTGGAGATAGTTTGGTTCGATTATTTTAATAAAACTGTAGACAACTTTGTAATAACTTTGTCACACCCTTTATCACACTGGTTTAGATTGTCTTACTTTCGTCTTTCACACATGAAATCCTAAAGCCAATTTTGTAAAGACTTCTGGAAAGACTTTTCCTTTAAAAAACCTCTCGGTCATCATTTCTTTATATATATAAAAAAAAACTTTTTTGAGTATATTTACCCTTTACTACGTATATGTGACAAATTAAAAATTGTCCCAAATTCATCCAATGGGTAGAATCAGTGCACATTTCATGGTCTCAGATATCAGCGTTCGTCTTGAAAGAAATCGCAATAGTTAGAATTTATACAGGGTGACTCAAGAAGAAAAGAAAAATGTCAGGACGTAAAATAAAGAAAATCATTAAACAAAGTTCCCGTTTATCCGGCTCTTTTTAAAAAAAAACCGTACTTTGAAAATAGATTAGATATTGTGTTCGGATTTGGTACACGGATTTTTTATGTTACGTTTTAAAATTTTACCAAAAACAAACACTTTATTTAGTACATTTTCAAAATGGCGACCTTTAAAAATAGTCAACTTTGAATAACTCCTAAACTGTTAACTTTATAAAAATTTACAAGAGACAAAATATTATACTAGAAACAAAACTGTCTAAGTGTAACTGAGAGATAAACAATTTAATTTCTCAGTAAGTGAAGTGATTAAAAAAGAACACAAAAAAAAATTTTGGTCAAGAGAGACCGTATCTAACCCAAACTATCTACTTTTAAAAAAGTGTAGATAAAGCTATTTCCCTCGGGATTGCTAAAATAAAGTCATCCCCAAAGAGTGAACCAAATATCTTTTATTTAATTCTAGTTATGTTTTAAAAAATCCGGATAAACGGGAAACAATGCGTTTTCTGGCCTTTACAAAGTAGTTTTTCTTTATTTTTTTACCAAAATTAAAAATACCCGCACTGGTTAGTCCCATTAGTGTAAAAATACCGCACAACAATACTAAAAGTTCAAGGCCATTGAATAACATCACATCTCACAGATCCGGTTTCACACGCCTCCGACAGCCATACACATAAATTGGCGTTGATGGTAGGACCAGACTTTGACTGATGGTTACAACTGTGTGAATACAGGGTGTCTCGCTAAAATATTACCTACAATGCAAAAAATTTTTTCGAAAATAATAATATGCGTATATTTTAACCAAGTTTGATCAAAATATATTAAACTGATTTTGAGGAAATTTTTTTTGTAACTTTCAAATTTTGCGTGCGTACGAGAAAGTTTATGCAATGAATCATGTTTTCACCATAAAAGGCGGCCGCGTTACTTTTTATACATGATATTTAAAAATATCGATTTATCTTAATTGCGTCTAATTAATATCGATTTAATAATATCGATATGACAGATAATGTTTCACGTTTGACGCCTGTCAGTTGAAACATTGTTTATAGACATCTTGTCTGTGATAATACGCATGATATGCGCACGCTATGTATTGCGCCATCTAGTTGATAACTTTCTAAATACGAGTTGCATTACTGGGCATGCGCAAGATACGCAATTTAAGCCCTTGGGTTAGTTGGTTAGAATAGTAGATGAGTTACTTTTGCGATTAAGTTATTTGGGAGTGTTTTATATCAAACTGTTTGATAGTTTAATATAATCGTAGACTAAGAAGTAACAGCTACTGTACACTAGAACAAAACACCTCACTGGGAGGTTTTGTTGTAAAAGCGAAAAACCTCTCGGTCAAGAACGCCTAATAGAAAAGGAGGGAAATGGAAGAGATAAAGTATAGCACTCGAATGCTCTAATATCGTTTGAGTCAGAATAGAACAAGTATTGGTCAAGAGAGACCTGATATGAAAGGTGAAAGAAATGGATCTAGCACAAGACAATCTACAAGAAGGTGTAGATCCAGCTAGAAACCTCGTAATCACTATAAACCTCTGGATTGAACATTTGTAATCACTATATTTTTACAAATAACATACCTCAAGATTCTGATACAATCATGGCCACTTTCGCAGATGACACTGCAATAATGGCAGTTGGGGATAGTGTAGAGGAAGCAAAACACAAGCTCCAGAAAGCTATTGATAAAGTTAGTATCTGGATACAAAAATGGAGATTAAGATTAAATGAAGCAAAATCAAGCCATGTAAATTTTACCAACAGAAAGATAAACCCAACACAGGTTATAATAAATGGACACTTAATAGCCCCTGGAAATACAGCCAAGTACCTAGGAATGACACTTGATGCAAAGATTCATTGGAAGGAGCATGTTAAGAAGAAGATAACAGAGCTGAATATTAAATTCAGGAAAATGAATAGGTTGCTTGGTAGGAGATCAACATTAGATCTACACAATAAACTTCTAGTATATAGGCAAATATTAAAACCAATTTGAACTTATGGGATACAGCTATGGGGCTGTACCAAAAAAACAAATGTTAAAGGTATTCAAACATTCCAAAATAAGGCTCTGAGGAGTATGGTTAACGGGCCATGGTTCGTGCGAAATGATGATCTCCATCGTGATCTCGGGATGAGTACTATCTCAGAAGAAATTAAGAGATATGCAATCATGCATAAGAATAGACTGCAAAAACACGAGAACCCTGAAATGCTCCGTGTAATCAACAACACAGAAGATGTGAGGCGCCTGAAACGAACTAAACCTCTGGATTTGGTGAACGAGATTGTGTAAATAAGTAACCGCATGAACTTTGTGCGTAAAATATAGGACTCCATCAGTGGATGGTGTTCCAAACACTGCTTTCTTTAATATGAAATGTTAATTACTTGATAAGGCAAACTTAGTTGTAATTATTAATAAATAAATTTTTAAAAAAAAACTATAGTTTTTTTTTCCTAGTAGCGAAGGAAAAAAGGAAAAAAAGAACGTAAAATGAGACGCCTAACTCTCAGATATGCACCGTCGGAAGAGAACAAGAGTTGGTCAAGAGAGACCTGATAGGAAATTTGAAGGAGAGGGATCAGAAATGACATATCCGAATTCACTATATTATTTTGTTGGATCTTTAACGCCGAAAAACCTCTCGCTTACCATCGCCTTATAAAGAAAGGAAAAATGGACATTAATACATTTACGCCTCGAATAGCGTCAGGGTCGGAAGAGAACAAGAGTTGGCCAAGAGAGACATGATAGGAAAAATGAGAGAACTGTAACCTTATATGTTATATTTATATTATGAAAGGAGTAGATACAGCTGGGAAACGTAGGGATTGATACTTTTTTTCTTTTTACTTAAACGCGTGAAGGAGTTTTAATCTCTTTGGGGATATGTTGACCATATCAGGGAAATTTTGTTTTCATATTTTTGATAAATCGAAATTTTGTTTAATTACCATGAGGGGAAAAAAACAAAAATTTCCACTTTATAAAAATGGTTCAACTTTTCGATCAAGTATAGCTGCAAACAAAACGTAACTCTATCAAAAGACGGTTCGAGAATTATCGATAAATTTTTTTTTTAAATGCCACGTGATAGTTTACGTTTTTTTTTTCCAAATCGGGTGTAACTATTTGTTCAAATTTTAATTTAATATAAACTCGTGTTCAAAAACTGAAAGTAGGGCCTAAACTGATTTCAAAGAGTGGGTTGATTTTCACAGAAACTATCGAACAAAAGGTTTTAACGACAATTACTTTTGGGGATGTATAAATGAGAAAGTTTGTGCAATGTTTTCGCACCATTTAAACTAATCACATCTATAAATCTTCTACAATTATCTCCAACCATATTACACTCTTTTATGACATCATTAAAAGGCTCTCCATAGAGGTTGCTGTTACACAATCAGTTTTCCATCTTTGTGTTTCCGGTCAACTCGGCACATTAAGTCTGATCTCAATCGGTATGTTGTGCTGCTTTCACTTTCTTTGGTTCGACCGATGTTTTGTATGTCACCGACGCCCATTGGTGACACGGAGAGTGACCTCTGTTCACAGCTGGAATTTTTAAATGTTACGAAATCGTAGAAAGCAAGTTTGGTTTGAAATGGACTGTATGGGTAGAGTGACGAGGGGAGGGGAAGTCGAGGTTACGAATTTGGTTGATCTCTTTCTGAATCTGTCTCGATTATTATGTCAACTATTTTTATCCCTGTTTGAGTTATAGTTACTCTTCGGATGCTCAATCGTAGGACATAGTTGGATCTAAAAGATTTGTTTACGTAAGGGTTCTCTTTCATCTTTCCTATCAGTTCTCTCTTGACTAATTCTTTTTCTCTTCCGACTCTGAGAATATTAGAGTATTAGAAGGTTAGGTTAGGTTATTTGGTGTTGGTAGTGTTGGCCAAAGCTTGAGTGATGAGCTTGAGGTCTGATTAATGAGTCTGAAACCGGTGTTAGTGACTGGCTTGAAGATAAGAGCCTTTAAGTTCGGCGTGAACCCTGAAGTCAACTAGGGTTGTGCAGGAGATTAGCTTGGTCCTGGAAGGTGACGACATCTCATACAGGAGTTCAGTGAAATATTTTGTTGTCTACTTCGATAGCAATACGGCAATGGTTGAATATCGGGTAGTGTCAAAAAGGCAGAGATGTTAAAAAATCTAGAGCGAGTTATACTTCATTCAGCGAGTGTTGGCAGTGAAGCGCCGCCTACTGTGGGAGGGACGTAAGGGTCGGGCCGGTTCACAAGCCGTTCTCATTGCACAGCCTTGTCGCTGGTTTCAAAATGCGTGTTATTGTAAAAGGCTGGCGACTACCGACAAAGGAGGGTGTGTGAACCGGACTCAGGGAGCAGCACGTTCCCTTACGCAATTGGCTCCAACCCTCTGCACCGTTAGGCTTTAGGCGGCGCTTCACTGCCAACACTCGCTGAATGAAGTATAGTTTTAATGTGGATGGTGCTGTATCCAGTGAGAGGAGAACCTAAATGAATGTTACGTGGTTCTGTACAGTGAACCAATATGGAAGGACACTTGGAGCGATAAGAGATGTAGGTAGCTGCTTATGAAATTGAAGAGATGGATGGCGCTGTCTTCGATAAGTGTATATACTAACTCTGGATTTGGCGGGTACACCCCAATCCTGACAGAGGAGATGGTTAGAAGAAGTGAATCGTAAGAAGGCAAAGTGGCTTTGAGGAAAAGTAATGTCGGTGACAGGAAAAATGGTCAATTAATGATCATGTAGGGAATTGGACGAAGAAACTCACCCCGGAAATCGACAAATTGATTTTGGGTCATTGTTATTATATAAGACAGGAGCTAATCGGGTGCGAAAAGTTCGGAAAGTGCTAATATCAAGATTAGAAGCGACCCGAAGTGCGTATGTTGTGGACAAGACGACACCGTTGAGGACACCCAACATGGGAACTCGATCGTCACGAACTGGGGACGCTCTAAGAATTTTGCCTGGGATGGACTCTCTACTGAAGAAGAGGCTGAGGAGCAGGAGGGATTCCCACGATCTATTATGGACAAAAGGAAATTCTAGCGTTATGAAAAATAGACTGTGAAGTTAAGAGTAGGGATGTAGATAAATGAGTGGAAAGAAGTTGAGATCAGAAAAATGGGGTACGTTTGTGTTGCCATGGTTACGGATGCAACCTTAAGAAGAATATTTCCACGTAACAACCTGGATTTTAGTGGTTAATCCGTTCAGCACACCTCCTGATCTTAACCACATTGTATAGGCGGCAGGACGTCCCACACTCTCGTAACTACCTGGTTGTGCACAAGTTCCACGACTCTTCGAGGCAAAGATATGGTTTAGTTGATAATCGCAGTTCAACTATTGAACCGTCAAACTTTACGCAGGTTCAATCCCGCTTGATTATATTGCGTCTCCTTTGAAAGATTTCCCTTAAAGTTAAAACAATTTACATGGAATGAAATCAACACGGACTATCTATTTCAATTACTTTTATGTCTTCTAATTATTCCAGAAGATATAAATTATAATCTGGTTATTTATTCCAAGGTGTCGATGGGAACAGGATCTTGTGAGACCTTGCGCCGATAACTTGATTCAATATTACCTGTTTTATGGAATGAACCTGACCTCGCATATTTCAAAGATGAGACGTTAAAGGTCAGGTTTGTAAAATAAACTAGAGCCATCTCAAGAGATTCTTCAGCTATGCGCAGAAAATGTGCGCGTTGGTTTCAAGTCTTCATGTAAACTAAACCTCACCAATATAATATAACAGTTAAATCATATGTTAGAACCCTTGGGTACAATGACAATAAACAATACAATAACATTGCACAAACTTTCACATCTATCCCAAAAACCAAATACAAACTAACCTAAAGAGAAAATAAAGCATGGACTTTCAAGAAATATTTTTAAAAACAGCCTAAATTTGCTTTATTAAACAGCCACGTATTTAATTAATATCAAACTTTCAAAAAATGGCTGTAAAGATTTTTTCGCTAATTATCATGAACAGTAATATTTTTAACACGTGTTTGGGTTATCAATGATCACTTTTTACAAAAATTTTAACGAAATCGGTAGAGACAATTTTGAGAAATTCTATCATTCATAAGAAAACAAGACTGATTTTAATTGTTTATCGTTAACTAACTAACGGATATTTTTGAAGAGATGGCGTTTTGTTTGGATCCTTAGACGTGCAAAAATTGATCAAAATCGTTATAGCCGATTTTGAAGAAAAAATCTTTCTAAATGTTTCTTCTAAATAAACGTCAATATTTTATTTTTATATTAAATTTTTCAAAATGATTTTCCTTTAAAATTGTAAATTTCGATATCTCGAAATATTTTGATAGTTTTAGTTTCAAACAGAAGGAAAAAACACTCAGTACAATTAAAATATACTCAGATATTAAATTTGTTTAACATCGATCTGTCTGTTTTTGCTAAAAGAGCATGACGATAGATCTTCAGATAAAAAATCTTCAGGAGCTCACTAGTGAATACTGATGAGAAATCTAGGGACCCTAGCTGTATCTACAACTATTTCATGTAGTCTTGGGTTAGATCTCTCTCTCTCTCTCTCTCTCTCTCTCTCTCTTCTCTCTCTCTCTCTCTCTCTCTCTCTCTCTCTCTCTCTCTCTCTCTCTCTCTCTCTCTCTCTCTCTCTCTCTCTCTCTCTCTCTCTCTCTCTCTCTCTCTCTCTCTCTCTCTCTCTCTCTCTCTCTCTCTCTCTCTCTCTCTCTCTCTCTCTCTCTCTCTCTCTCTCTCTCTCTCTCTCTCTCTCTCTCTCATCTTTCCTATAAAGCTTCTCTTGACCGACTCATGTTCTCTTCCAACCCTGAGTCTATTAGAATATTTCAAAACTTATATATAATATATATATATAAGTCAATGATAATCGAGAAAAATTAAACGATCAAATAAATTTTGAAATCGGGAAATTTGAAAATAGATATTTTTAAGAACAACCATATTTTTTGCTATATAACTTAATCAAACAATAACTTTGCAAATAACTTTTGTACAAATAACTTAAATCTGATTTTTAATCAAACGCTGACATTTTTATTAACCAGTGATATGCGTTATCTAAAATAACGATATCATTACGACCCTTATCAATTATTACTGTCAAAAAGCCGTCATCAGACACTATAACAGCAATTAACAAAGATTATAGTTAAAGTAGCGAGGTTATAACAGGGTGTCCTTGAACTTTGGCGCCCAAAGTGGGGCACGTTGCAACAATCAGATTTCATTATCGAACATATGTTGTCAATACTAATCATGACAGGAGATATATTGTCTCGAGGATACGCTCTGTCTCTAATTTATTGCAAGTCTCTGTGTTTAATGGATATGCTATGTCTTCAACTTTTGCAAGTCTCTGTTTAAGGGGGAGATTTCGGAGGTGGGTAGAACAAGGATAAAATTACCACTTTCTAAACGAGTAAAGATAACTTAGGAGGAAATTAGTTCATAAATATAAAAAACTATCATTGAACGATCAATCGTTAACGATTTCGCACTTGCTAAGGCGGAACGCTACCGCGTTCCTAAAAGGATGTCTCTTTCGGAAACAATCAATTGTTAATTTACTTTACTTGCTAAAGTGCTAAAGTTAGAGTCTACCCAACGGCAAAGAAATGAATGATAAGAGAATCTGTGTTTAACAAACACACTACTGGATAAGACTCCTTGATCTACCAACACAATTTAACATTTCCTAAAAGGACCAGGAAATCAACTTTCTGACATTACATTTAAAAGATCTGCTTGTATTTGCAATCAATGATGGGGCTGGGTAAGTACCTTAATGGTCCCATCAACATGTTTTACATTTTTCGTGATTAATTTAATATAGATTAATTACTTCTTCCTTAATAACTTCCTTGTTCCAATTTTTTTCCCCCAAGTTATTACTTATTGTCGCACTCGAAAACGCTAAACGCATCCTCTTTTTATCAAAATATTTAAATCGGTTTAAAAATAAAATACAAAAACATAAAAAAACTACTCATTCAATTAGGCAGATCTTTTTGTCGAAATATATATTTAAATTTATTTAGTTTAGTACAGTTTATTAGAAAGTTAGTGCAATATATTTACATTTCGGTTGTTACAATTAACGACTGATACA
Organism: Aphrophora alni; assembly: GCA_963513935.1. Taxonomy (NCBI): domain Eukaryota; kingdom Metazoa; phylum Arthropoda; class Insecta; order Hemiptera; family Aphrophoridae; genus Aphrophora; species Aphrophora alni. The sequence continues at coordinate 12,913,188 of OY740779.1, read as the reverse complement.
ATTAAACACTTAACCTCGAAACACACGCCAGCCAGCTTCAATGAGTTTGTTTTTGCTCACAGTAATAATTACAAGCTGTTAACTTCTTACAACAAAACATTTCGTCCACGTTTTTCAATTTAAAACTCCTCCGACTCAAACCTTGGCTGGAGGTCGCCATTTTCAAGGTGATCTATATTTACTAAATAAGTTATCTTTGTCTCGACGTTTCGTAGAATCATCACCGACCTTCCTCAGGGCAATAGATTACGCTTACCTGTTGTATGCAGCAACAGAGCGCAGACGAGAAGCGCCACTGATGTGGGGAACATCTGAAACAAAATAAAATAAATTATTTTTCTGATTTTAAAGTTGGTTGATGGATTATTCCTATTATTGTTAGTTTCGGAAATTTGTATTTGTAAATATAAACACTAATACTCGATCTAAAAATATAAAATCGAGTTTATAACTAAAGAAAACTATAATTCCCTTGCTCTCAATATAGTGAGTAGGGTCTTGGCTGGATTCACACCTTTTTCATGCAGTCTTGGATTAGCTCCCTCTCTTTCCTATCAGATCTCCCTTGATCAACTCTTGCTCTCCTCCAACTCTGACTCTAAGTAGAGTATTCAAAGATTAGGAATCTTTATTTTATATTCATCCCTTCCATTTTTCATATGACCGAGTGAAGGTTTTTCTACTTTGAACTCTTCCCTTTCGTAAAACGTAAATTAATCGTGAACAATAGTATTTATCTTTTAAATGTGTCTTAAACTAGCTTTGCTTGTACCATAAATACATCTTCAACATGAGGTTGATTTTTACTACAAAAAATAGTTCTTTAAGGGAGGTTTTTGGCCCGAAACAATGTGTAAGTTCATTTATGTTAGGGAAAAAAATTCTCCTAAGGGCGGTTTTGACCTGAAAAGAGATGCAAGTTCTTTTTTGTTTTAATAATAGTTCTTTTAAGGGTGGTTTTGATCCAAAACGAGGTCTAAGTTCTTTTTTGTTTTAAAAATAGATCTTTTAAGGACAGTTTTTGACACAGAAAGAAGTGTAAGCTGTTTTTTGTTTTTAAAAAAATAGCTTTTTTTGGGGATCTTTTTTACCAAAAAAGATGTGTAAGATCTTTTTTGATTGAACAAATAGTTCTTTAAGGGCGCTTTTTGGCTCGAAAAGAGATGCAATTTATTTCAAGTAGTTCTTTTTTGTTTAAAAAAATAGTTCTTTTTGTTTTTAAAAAATTCTTTTAAGGGCACTTTTTGGCCCGAAAAGAGGTTTATGTTATTTTTTCTTCGAAAAAAAATTCTTTCTGGGCGGTCATTGACCCAAAAAGAGGTGTATGTTATTTTTTCTTCAAAAAAATAATTCTTTTAGGGAACTTTTTTACCCAAAAAGACGTGTAAGAAGTAATTATTTAAAAATGGTTCTCTTAAGGGCGATTTTGAGTTTTGACCCAAAAGAGGAGTAAGTACTTTTTTGTTTTAAAAAATAGTTCTCTTAAGGGTGGTTTTTGGGCTGAAGAGAGGTGTAAGCTCTTTTTTTAATAGTTCTTTTAAGGGTACTTTTTGGCTCGAAAATAGATGCAATTTATTTTAAGTAGTTCTTTTTTTTTGTTTAAATAAAATAGTTCTTTTTGTTTTATAAAAATTCTTTTAAGGACACTTTTTGGCCCTAAAAGAGGTGTTTGTTATTTTTTCTTTAAAAAATAATTCTTTTAACGGCGGTTTTTGGCCGGAAAAGAGATGTAATCTATCTCAAATTTTTTTTTCTTGTGCTTAAAGGCAAAAAACCTCTCGATAATCGTCTAAGTATAAAAAAAGAAAGAAAATAAACTAAAATAAAGACTTCTAATCTTGGAATACTCCAAAGTGTCAGGATCGAATAAGAACAATAGTTGGTCAAGTTAAAAGATGGAAGAGAGGGATCCAACTAAGTCCCTCAGCCCGTACTCATTGAAATAAGTCTCTAAGGGAAAATCTACCTCATATATTTTCACCATTGCTTTCGTCTAATTCAACTGAATTAGGTATGAATTCGATTTACTCGTGTAATTTGAAAGCAAGAATTGACCAAATAGAAGGCGCTGTTTGGTAGTTTCGTCTTTGTAATCTGCTTAAAACTTTTGAGTCAGGTGATATGTGTTGCTTTTTGTTCCATTGAGCGAGACATCCATCTTAGTCAGCTGATAGATTACGTAAGTGAGAAAGATAGTGCAATATTTTTAACACTGTTAATTTCGTTTCTACTGGAAACTGTACTGAGTACGGCCATGTCAATCCTGATGGACTCAAGGTGGATCTACACCACATTAGGTCTTTCTTGACCAACTCTTGTTCTCTTCCGACCCTGACGCTATTAGAGTATTAGAGGAGTATTTATTTTATGTTCTTTTCTTTTTTTTTTTTTTACAAGGCGATGATGACCGAGAGGTTGTTCTATTCTAAACAACAAGAGGGGAAAGCACAGGAGCATAAATAATTCTCGAATTACACTTTTCATCATACCAACCTATATAAAAAAAAAAACTAGATCTAGTTGGAAAAAAAAATACTATAAAATATCGCGGTTTTGGTTTCTTACATAGTTGAAGTATCAATAAATTGACCTACATATATCGGTTGTCAGCTGTGATCGGACATTGGACGCCTGCCAAACTGTGGGCGTGTCCGTCATTCTACTCCTACACTTATTGGACAAGGTCGGTCGCTATTTTTATATAGGTCAGACAGAAACATATGTCCACTTTCTCACGAAATTATAGTTGTAAAAAAATAAATTAAATTACAATAGTTTTTTTTTCTTTTTTTAATATTACAAAATATATTTATCACACACTTAACGGTACATTTTACCAGTAAAAGATTGATAAAAACGAAGGAAGAGATTATTGCACGGAAAAAAAAATACGCCCGTAACTGGAATCGAACCCATTCACATTGGAGATCTGAAGTCCGAGCTGCAGCGATATAAATGTCTACCATAATTATTATCGCTGCTCTTAAATACAAAGTCTAAACATTCTAGATAATGCGATTACGCTCATAGAAACCCGAGGCCGTGAAATATTCACCGATCCTACCCATAAACGTTTATAACCCATAGAGGTTAGTTTTCGTCCGCTTTATCTCAAATTTGGAATACAGTCTCCGATTTCTAAACTATTAAACAAGGCTGTTAATCAGAAACACCTGTTTCAAAATGGCAGTCGTCGTACAACATACTGGTAATTTTGTTTATTTTTTAATTAAATACGCATCCACTAATCTCTAAACATGTTTTTGAAAGATAAAAATTAAGAGCGTTATTACAAAAACTAAAATATTAAAAACATAACCTCAAAATAGTTAATCTGGTGGACGTAATTCTCGACGGCCACACGTAAGAAAGACGTGAACACTCTTTGGTGTGTTGGCATTATGGCCTAACTGCGCGATTTTTTATCTGCAGCATATTAAAGGTAATGTCAACCTATCTAGCACCAACAACTCTGATCGAACCTATGTTGTCTTGCAAAGTCCAAACTGCAGCGAAGTAAACACTTGTCTTAGGCAACCGATCATTGACGCTCCCCAATTTCTTTTCGTATTCATTGTTATTAACTAAACACTATCTTTCACGCAGCTTACGTCAAGTACTTCTGTTCTCATTGTCAGAGAGTTACAATCCCGGAGTAACCTAGCTGGATCTACACCTTTCTTCATCTAGACTTAGGTTAGATCTCTTTCTTGACTAACTCTCGTTCTCTTCTGACGTTGACGATATTAAAGTTTTCAACGGTTAGGACGTCTCTGGTTTTTTCATGTTTTTCTCTTGTTTAAGGGCAAAATAACCTTTCGGTCGTCATCGCCGAATTAAGACCCTTCGCTCTCGAATATTCTAATAGCGTCAGGGTCGGAAAAGAACAACGGTTGGTCAAAAGGTACCTCTGATAGGAGATATGTAAGAGAAGAATCTAATCGAATACTTCATGAAAAGAAAGTGTAGATCCAGGACTGTCACTCTACCATCCTGAGTTAAGACGATGATGACAGCGATGGTCGTCCTGAAAGAAACCATACTCTTCCGATCATTAAGATCCAACTTGCTTCTTTCCAATCGCCGTTGTTTCCTACAAACTCTGCTGTTAGGATTTCCAAATTTAGTTAAAATGTAACAGATAAATATTCCAAGTCCAATCGATAATCACTATAATATAAATAATCATTATGACAGAGTACAAAAAGTTAAATCGATGTCAAACTCAGCAAGACGGTATCGACTAACTGTCGTCGGCTGGAGTTGGCACGAGGTTGCCGAGTAGGTTACATCTGAGCTGTGGTGTTTGGGTGCGCAGTGGATCTAGGCATCAGTAAGGTGGTGGTAGAAGCGGCCGTCTCAGTCTGTGTCGGGTGTTGGTACTAACAACGATGTCTGCAAGACCGCTGGATCGTGGACAGTAGCCGGCGCCGACTGTTTCCCCTACAATGCCTCTATCCCCACGCGGCCTCGAACTACAAACATTACCTCCCCTCCACGCGCTGCTCACAGCTCAGATGAAACCTGTCCGTTTATAGCAATGGGAGACTCTGCCGGAACGTGATCAGGATGCTGTCACGGGGTAAGATCACAAAGAGAAGAGAATTCAATACTAGGGATCAACACAGAGCCACGAGAGGTCGCCAATAGCAAAGTGAGCAAGCTTCATGTGTAAAACGATTCTGTAAATACTTGGAATTCTTATTAAAAAATATTTTCTATCTTAATCATTGGGACAGCTCTGGAACAAGAGGTTAGGATTAATAATAATAAACTAAAGAAATTGTCAATACAAATATTTTTAGCACTGAAAAACTCTTCGCCTAAATAATTTCGAAGAGTGAAATCGAAGTATTCAAATACAACTTGGAGAGAAAAGACGTTTACATAACTTGTCGGAAATGTCCTAGTTTTTAGTCGCCAGGAAATTGCCTTACCACCCCCATTCATCCCACACAACGATCCATGTATTGCTACAAGGACGTTAATCTCCAAGGACTCGTGGAATAGGATTTGCTGACTAGGCTCTAGTAGTTAAACCTACTACACTCTCAGAGCTGTGATCGCCTGTTTATCAATTTATACCAGAGGTAGTTCTAACCATTGGAAAACAAATGGCGTAAGATTGGTGTGTTAACCAATCTGTCAACACAATAGGATGGACCGATTTTAATCTCAACATATTTTTATTTTAGCCATATTTTTGTAATTATTTGATTGGGTTAGAATTTTTTTGTAAAGTTATACCTATGGTAGGCCTAATAGAGAATATATTGAGTTCAGATTTGGTAAACGCATTTTTTATGTAACGTTTTAAAAGTGTAAAAAAACAAATAATTTATTTCATATTTTTTACAAAATGGCTGCCGTTTAAAATTTCCATAGTCGAGTACCTTTAAAACCGTTAACTTTGGTGGGATATATTTTCTACGTTCTTCACAAAGATATCATTCAATTGAAATTATCCGCGTTGTCATTAAAAATTGTAAAAATCTCAAATTATTTTGGTTTTAGCCTAATCTTGAGTGTTTTCTATGGGGAATTATGTTTTCGGTTTTTTGACCATAACTGAATTATCCTTCAAACTACAGTAAAAAATACAAAAACTATTTACTTCGTCATTAAACAGGGAAACTTTTTTGTCTCTTGTAATTGTTTTATAAAGTTAACAGTTTTTGAGATATTCGACAATAAAATTTTTTTAACGGCAGCCATTTTGTAAATATACTAAATAAATTCTATGTTTTTTTGTACACGTGTAAGTCGTTACATAAAAAATTCGTATACCAAATCTGAACTCAATATCCTGCCAATTTCCAAAGTTTTACAGTTTTTAGTAGAAAAACAAAATGGCTGATAGACGGAAAATTGAGCAAGTTGGGACTGTATATCATATGGTATTTTTTTGTACATTTTATTCCACCCTATCAGTTCCTGAAGTTTGTTCGAGTTTTTTAGAACACCCTGTATATTTAAAAAAAAACCGCTAAAGAAATAAAAGAAAACTGAATTACGTTCCCACATATATTTATTATAGAGAAAGTTATGAAAGTTATCTGAGATTTTTGCTGATAAATCAGATTTTATGTTCACTCTGTCCAAATGTTTTGTGTTGGAATGCAGTCTGTGCACTTCTTCTACAGCACAAACAGTAGACTGTTTTGATTCAATTTTTTTACCTAACTGCCATGAAAAAAAACACAAAATTACAATTTTCTAATATTCGGCACAAACGATTTTGAGTCAATTTTACTCACGTGTTTGTTTACCTCAAATCCAAATAAAATGTATTAGTGTTCATCTTTTTCAAAAATTTCTGTTCTTGAAAATCCACAAAAACTAACTCGGTGGAATAATAATTGCTAAAAAAACAAAAATGGACCCTAACCGCCGTCATTAAAGCTCAATCAAATACGGTTTTCTTTGACGCAAGCAAACCCTGTTTGTTTACATTTTTTTAAAGAGATATTTCATTTTCCCTTTTTTATTGACAACTACCGAACTGACATTGTTGGTGACAATTAGTTTTTATTTGTTTCTTTTTTAGAAATGAGAAAGCTTGTGCAGTTTTTTTTTACACTAGATATTTTACAATATTTAATTTTAGTTGTTTGCGTACAATAACGCACTCTGTAGTTCTTTATTCGCAACTGCATACATATATCAAAGGTTGTTCCACCTATCCACTGCCTTAACTATTTCTTTACCTTGACTAAAACTAAATCTTTCGCAACGACAACCCTGCTTCAGTTGATATTTGTAGGCCGTACAGATATTTTAAGGTTATGTCGTTTTTCATTCATTAACAATGTAAATTTTACTTCAACTAATATAATTATACATTAAATGTAGGCATAAATATGTCAACTAAAATTTATTGTTTGATGTTAAAGTGTTAGTTTTCTTTGAAATTACCAGTTTTTGTGAAGTTTTCTTTGTAATGGATTACTATCAACAAACAGAACGTAAGTTAATTTGTAATTTGATATTTGTAACAGTAAAAATTTGTTTTTAATTTAGGATAATCTATTCTTAAGAGTCATTTTGGTTCTAGTTTTAAGAAAATCTAATTTACGTACTGTAAACTTGTATATTTTATATGCTGTGTTTAAAACAAATAGCCTACATCCCAGTTTTATAAATAAAGCCTAGTTTAACGTTAAAAGGCTAGGGTCGTTTGTACCAACAAAGTCTTGGTGTATCTTAAACTGTTTTAACTTTGTTCTTTAGTTAACCGAACTCAAGTTACCCAATACATTTTGAAAATTAGTTTAGTTTAAACCATTTTGAACTGGTATGAATACTTTCTTTGCTAGACTTTAACCTAACTGCTGTATTCTATTGTTTTCTGTGTTATTTAACAGTAAAGAAATGCATTTTGCGACTTGAAAATGTTTATTGGGACACATAATATATTCTGATCCTTTGATTAAAAGGTAAATACTTTGTTTTCTTTTTTTTTTTATAGAAAAATCGTATTGTTCAACCAGTTTTATAAATAAAGCCTGTAAAGACTGCGTGACGGTTATTACTTTTCGGTTTTTCTGAAAACATCTGAAGATCAGTTAATAAAAAAACGGAATTAGAAAAATTTACCAAACTTCACGTTTAGTAGGTAAGATAGTAGGCCTATTCCTAAAGAGATATTTTCAGAAAGAAGTGGTATTTAGATAAATTATCCTAAACAGACAGACAAATTCAAACGGTAAAATTTCATTCAAATAAAACTTCGAAAAAAATAATCATTTCGTCCAAATATGAGGACACCACCTATCAGTATAAAGAAAGCCAGCTGATTGTATTTAAATAAGAATGCAGCGTTAGACAATTAAGAAAGTCAGCTGATCTGATAGGGTTAGGTTGACCTTGAACAAACAATGAGACTGTTCATCGTAACAATTATGTCGCGTTTGGAGTAATTATTGTTTATTTATGTGTCTGAGAATTCCTAAGTAATAAGCTCTAACCACTTGGCTATTGTCTATGTATACATGAGCCTATTTTAAATAGCTTGTGATGTATATAGACGTTCTTAAGAGGTTTACTTTTGGTAATTTAGGTATTGTAGATTGCGTCGTGAAGGGATGGAATAATTAATGGTTGGCGTATCCATCGCCCAGTGGGCATCCACTCTACTTGTTCTTCTAAAGTAGTTCCTGTGACATGTGCTCAGTCAGCCGTTTCTTTAATACGTCTTCCTATCTATCCTTTTTCTTCCGTTTTCAACTCAATTCTACAGTGTAAAGCGAAACCTGCTGAGAGGGAAAATGACATCGGAGAAGTGTCACATACGGTGTATTGTTGACCTCTTACAGTGTGCCTTACCCAAGCAGACTCTGGTGGATCGTCGTTCCTCTAGTTGCTAGTGGACTAAACATGAAGAGAGAAATTTAAAATGTCTCCGTAACTCAAAGTCCTGATGAAACGGCACATATACGAGTGGTGATCATTGAAATTCCTCCGACATCGCGGAGATGATGTACCCAGTAGAGGAATCTCAGACAGGACACACGGGAGAAATTGTATTCCTGATAAAAGTTCCCCCCTCCCCACAAAGAAGAAGGTAGATACCGCTCGCGGGATAGATGACTTGCTGAAAAGAAGCCTGAAGCCTGAATGGAGCAGGAGATGGTACCTAGATCACTAGTTCAGACAAAGTCACAAGAAGCTAACGCCAAAACATAGGAACGAAAAAAGAACACCAGTTTTAAATAGGGTACGATGAAAATCAACTCTCAAAAAGAACCAGAGATAAAAAGAAGGAGGTAACAGAGGCTTCCCCTACTCGAACGCTACTAAAACAAAATGGCGATTCTCTCAAAAGACTCTTCATAGAAGAATGCGGAGTAGTAATGCATTGCAGAGTTGAAAATCTGGAAGTGTATCAGATTGATGTACATTTTGTAATACACAATGAAATGGTTTTGATACCTAAAACCGCAAGGTATCAGGGACGCCTCCCTCCTAGTTCTAGCAACTAGTTCTCTTGAAACTCGAATCGAACCTGTACATTTTGTCACACGATGCTGGCCCTATCCCATGAATGTGGGTAATGGGCGCCGCCTTCGGAGTAAGTGTGAGGTAAGGGACGCGTGAGCGACCTGACGGTGACTCATCCAACGTTGCTTGGGGAACCTTGCTAACATGAGAATAGGTGAACATGGGTGCCACCTACACTCGGGTCGTGTATTTTACCTCACGGTGCCGGCCCAAGAAAACTGGGGGAAGGCCACCCAATCCTACGTATGTGGGTAACGGGCGCCACCCCTAGTAGTTGAGTACGTGGGGGAGGGTATTGCGTAAGCGACCCGACGGTGACACATCAAACGTAGCTTGAGAAATCTTGCCGACATGAGTACCATGGGAGCATGCTCGGCCTGTCTGGCAGCTTCGGCTTCTGGGAGTGTGCGTTGAGGAATGGTTTTGTGGTGGCGGTGGGGTGCTGGTGGTGACATTGCACCCAGTTACTCTTTCTTTTGAGTGGGGGATGGCGGTAAAACCGCAAGGTATCAGGGACGCCTCCCTCCTAGTTCTAGCAACTAGTTCTCTTGAAACTCGAATCGAACCTGTACATTTTGTCTCGTACATTTTTAGGATATGTCTTTCGGATATTCAACAGTGAAATAATTAATGAATATAGGCCTATACCGTTTTGGTTTTTGGTAGGCTATACAAGTATAAAGTTTAAAGACACATACACCATAGTTTTAAGTTTTATTTACGAAAAAAAAATGTCTAACACTCTTCGACCAACAATCCTTGTATGTTTGTACGTTTTATTTTGTAAACTAGCAGAACGATTTTGATGAAATCGGGTGATCTATATTTTTTTTTTGTAAGATAACTAGGCTATTTAGATAGGTCTCAATTTTTGGAAGTCATTCAAGGGAAAAGACACATAGTTAAACTTTTAAAACTCGGCACTTTTAAATGTTCGTTTTAAACTCGTTTCTAGAACTTTTCATTTGAAAACACTGGTCGTGTGATACTTAAATAAATAAATAATAAAATATTTATAAGATATCGAACATTTTGACTAAAAAGTTTTTTTTAAATTTCTCTAATCGATTCAAAATGGCGTCTCACAGTTAGCGTATAGGAATTTTAAATTTTTTTCTAATTTGAACACCTGGTAATCATAATATAAAAACAAAATAAAAACTTTTTTTTTTGTATTTCTTACCATTTTTTAATTTCAACCAAAAATACACTCGTAAGGAGGTTTTCGCGTTACAGACCATTGCCAATATTATAAATATAAAAAGTTCCCAGTGACACTTCCTACTGTATCAGTCTCGATAGCAAATAAATTAATAACAATAAAAATATTTTATCCTTTTTAATTAATAGCGTAAATTATTAGGGAAACGAAAGAACTCGCAAAATTTACAATACAGCTCTGACTACAAATTGACCATGTTGGACTTCTCTACTAATTATTTCCAAAAAGTCAATTAGTTACCACCTAAACAAAACACCTGTAGGTCACCTTATATTGAAGGAGTTCAAGGTCCTCGACGTTAATGAAGTCCTCGCTAAGACAAAATGTCCACTGTAGCTTGATTATCTCTCAGCAATGTCCTTGCCCTCGGCTTCAGCAGTAAAGTAGCCCAGCGATGATTGATGGATGTTTTCGACCACATAATGGTGCTCTGTACGTTAATGTGGTTCTCGAATTTTGTGGTTTTTCTTTGAATTTATAATAGAAAAGATTCGTTTTAAAAACATTCTGAAGGGATGTTAGAACTGGGAGTCTACTAGGTAGTTTGTCGTGTGAGCAGTTAGCGATAGATTACACTCGAAACTCTCTGCCTCTTGCCGGTTAGACAATATTGAAAGTTTTGAATTTTTTCTCTCTAATCTGCACAAAATTAAAGTCTCATACAATATTTAAGTAAAACTCGTTCAAAGGACTTCAACTTACATTACAAAAGTTTAGATCAGAAAAAAATGGTTAAAAGGACTGTAATGGTTAAATGGTCGTGTCTCTAGATCCTGGTTCAGCAAATTTGTTCACACAATGAGTTTTAAAAGTCCATCAATAAGCAAAAGACAGTGTGGGGGTAGAAGAAGTGGAGTAGTGCAATGATAAATTTGTCTTTTCTTGCTGATAACTCTTGAACCGTCATTTTTTGAGAGATAGCGACCAGTACGTTTTTTGTGGATCTTTAGCGGCTACACTTGAGGAAAATTTCATCAAAATCGTCGCAGACGATTTTGAGTAAATCTTAATTTTGTGTTTTTTGTTTTAACAGCTTCAAATTTTGGATTTCATTAGAATCTGTTCACTGTACAGTAGACAGAATTTACCCAGACATTATTCCTAAATTTTTTTTTGACTCAGGGGACCTCAAAAACGTTTATATCCGCAAATTAATTCGACATATATTTGTTAGAATAAAACTTGAACACATAAAAGTAAATTTATTTAATCGTACGCGTTTCAACAATCAAGTCGTCATCTTCAGTGAATATGTCGGTTACAATTTTATTTATTGTAGCTCGTGGAGCACTGAGTATGGCGAATTCGTCGTTGAAAGGCGTTTTATTAAATAAACGCGTTTTGTGAGAATTTGAGATTCTCTATACTATACTACATACAGTAATATACGCAACCGATACGCTGAGAATATATGTGAGGCAGTAAAACTCGACAAGAAATTCGCGTTGTCAGCGAATCAGCTGCGAATGTTATTATCAAGGACAATAAATAGTTATTATAAAATTGACGTAACATAACCATAAACTGTATTGATACATTTAATCAGCTGTTTAATAATTTTATTCAAATGAACTTCAAACCTAACTCGATTTATTGGAGTTCACTTTTAGTAAAATACAAACAATCCTATTGAATGGTAATTATTGCTTTCGATTTATTTGAACAAAAGGCCGTGAACAGAGAAAAGTTCTCTGTACGAACGTATATGGAGTGAAATGTTAGGTTAGGGCGGCCCTGAAAGCAAGGAGAACGGTTACAGATAGATTGGGGCTAAATCACATCAACTTCTATAATTTCATTTATAACCTGCTTATTTATTTACTCATTACGTGAGAATTCTTATAAGCGAAACGGGTATTTCTGTTTTTAACTGGGGAACAAAACTTCCAATCAGCTGTCTGAAATGGTACAGCTTTCGTGTCGAAGAGTAATGAATTTGTTCATAAACTGCCCACATTTTGAATTTTAATCTTATGTCAGCTATCCGAATTTTGAGTTACATTAATTTTGAGTTTCAGCCTTATGTCAGCTACCCAAATTTTGAGTTTCAGTCTTATGTCACCTACCCAAATTTTGAGTTACATTAATTTTGAGTTTCAGCCTTATGTCAGCTACCCAAATTTTGAGTTTCAGTCTTATGTCACCTACCCGAATTTTGAGTTACATTAATTTTGAGTTTCAGCCTTATGTCAGCTACCCAAATTTTGAGTTTCAGCCTTATGTCACCTACCCAAATTTTGAGTTTCAGCCTTATGTCACCTACCCAAATTTTGAGTTTCAGTCTTATGTCACCTACCCAAATTTTGAGTTTCATTATTTTGAGTTTCAGCCTTATGTCACCTACCCAAATTTTGAGTTTCATTAATTTCGAGTTTAGTCTTATAAGTCAGTTACCCAAATTTAGATTTTCGATCTTATGTCAGCTACCCAAATTTTTAGTTTCAGTTTTATGTCAGCTACCCAAATTTTGAATTTCAGTCTTATGTCATCCAACCATATTTTGAGTTTCAGTCCTATATCACCAACCCAAATTTTGAGTTTAATTAATTTCGAATTTTAATCTTGTGTCAATTACTCAAATTTAGATTTTCAGTCTTATGTCATCTACCCAAATTTTGAGATTAAGTCTTATGTCATCTACCCAAATTTTGAGTTTCAATCTTATGTCAGCTACCCTAATTTTGAGTTTCAGTCTTATGTCACTACCCAAATTTCGAGTTTCATTAATTTCGAGTTTCAGTCCTGTGTCGGCTTCCCAAATTTTGAGTTTCAGTCTTATGTCAACTATCTAAATTTTAAGTTTCAGTGTTTTATCAGCTTCCCAAATTTTGAGTTTCAGTCTTATGTCAGCTAAATGAATTTTAGTTTAAATGTTATGTCACTACCTGAATTTTGAGTGAAGTTGAAAAAATAAACGCTGTCTAAACATTGTATAAACTCTCTCACACACCCATCACAATATAAAAACTAATCAAACAAAATATTTCATCATAAAATTGTCAGTTGAGTAGTTGTCAGACAATGAATGAAAATGAAACATGGTACGCTGTTTGTATAGCCAATAAATAAAGGATTTAAACTTCCTTCGCTTGTGCCAGGTCTCAGTGTAACTCGAACTTTGATGACTTTGGTCAAGATTCATTTTTGGTTGTTTTATTTGCCTATGTCTTCACTTGACAGTATGCACACGAATTCGGGGCATTAATTTTCTCATTTCATTAAAATTTTAATGAATTTGGTAGAACCGATTTTGAAAAAATACGTTTTTTGTTTTTTTTTAACCGATAACTCAAGGAGAGATAGCGATATTTTTGGAGGTTCTTACAGGCTACAAATGAACAAAATTTGATCATAGTCGTTATAATTGTTTTATTTCCTTTTGGAAGTTATCCCAGAATATATATTTTTTTTTGTAATCTAATGTTTGTTAATTGCGCATGCGTGAGAAATTGGAAAGCGTTTGATAGTTTGCTTGAGATTTTGAAATCTACGTGAACTCTTTGCAAAGTTTAAAATACAGTAATTTAAAACATCCAAGACAATCTATGCTCTGGTTTTTATAACAACTGAAACGTGTTTGGACTGATGATCAGTCTACTTGGAAGTCTGCACCTGGTTGTTGTGATTGCGTAACAGGTTGAAGTTATCGCGGAGTCAAACGGTTCTTGACTTATACGAGAGTCTTTGTACTAACAACTTTTCCAACTCTATGTTCTGTAATTTACATTGTAAACGATTGTTGCATAAAAATATTTCCCAGAACCAAGACCTGATAGATTGGCACTTTGTTTTTAATTATCCAATGAAGTATAGGGTAAGTTTGGTTCGCACAAACTTTCTACCACCTAACATCTTCGATCTTCGGAAATCAAAACAGTGGTTCGTTCGATGTCGTTGTTCGTACGGAATGGTCAGTGTGTTTATATCGATGTTTTTTCTGTCAGCTGTCAGCTAGTTACCATGACAACAATGGTAAACATTTGATTTCAGTAACTACAAAAACTAACATCAAAATATTGAGTAATAATAAAGCATTCTATTTTCAAAAACAAAAGTCTCTCCTTTTAGAAGTAATTGAGTTGAACCTTATGTATATATCTTTCAATGATACGAAACCTAATTAATAAAATTAACAAATCCAACAGAATACAAAAGGAAAAACCAAAACAAAAAGACAACAATAATATAACCATACTCTTTTTGCACAGTATTAATATCTGTATATACAACTTCGGAACACAGCTCACTAGCCTATTTTCCTTTCTTACGTGCTCGATTGGTCGTCTACTTTCTCCACTAATTCATCCTTCCATCGTATTGCTGGTCTTCCTTTCTTCCTTTGTTTGTCCTTGGGAATCCATTCTGTTGTTTAGCCCAACGATGATTTTCTATTCTTGCTACATGTCCATCACATTTCCATTTCAACACGTGCGCTTCTCCTGCTAAGTTTTTTGATCTTTACCATCCTCCATTCTTATTGTCTCTTTTTGTTTCATCCCTAGCCAAAAGCAAACTGCAAAAGCAATGTATCAATTTGATATTTTAATCTTTTTTTTTTTTTTTTAAGATAGTTTTTACACAGCTGTAGAAACAATATTGTTCAAATAGAGCAAAAGTTGTTAAAATCTCGAGCTCAACTGCGCGTCACGTGTCAACCATTTATCTCGACGAAGGAGCACTTTGAGGTTGTACATAATTAACTATTTACCTGCGATTTTTCACAGGGTTTTGAGTTATTAATCATCACATTTCATTAGAATTTGAACGATAATTGGTAGAACCATGATTTTTTTTTGTTTGTTTTTACCTATAGTTCACGAAACAACAATGTTGGAAAGATGGAGGGTAAATACGTCTCGTGTGTAAAAATTTCATCAAAATTTTAATTTTGTTTTTACTTACCACTAAATGTTGAGTTATCGTGAAAATGACAATTATCTTACGAGACTTGGTCAATATATCCTCACACACTTCGGTTTTTTTTTTGTAAATCTATTCATACGTTAGGACTACACAGACGCCAAATATAATTCAAAAAACTGCTTTTTTAGACCCAAACACTCTACATCAGTTTTGTTTTGACCCATTACATCTCTCTCTCTCTCTCTCTCTCTCTCTCTCTCTATCTCTCTCTCTCTCTCTCTCTCTCTCTCTCTCTCTCTCTCTCTCTCTCTCTCTCTCTCTCTCTCTCTCTCTCTCTCTCTCTCTCTCTCTCTCTCTCTCTCCCTCCCTCTCCTACATCTATGTGAGAAAGTAAATTAGCCACGACGTGTCAAAAGGTGTTACGACCGACAGTAACAAGTAGAGTCACGTACACTTCAACTATAAGGCTTATAAAAGCAAACAAAACACGATATTTTTGTTACAATCTCGAAGATTGTTTGATTAGCATAGACAATGGGTTCGGCCAACGCCTCGGTTTTAAATCAAAACAACTTTCCTAATAAATCGTTCTTTCGTTTCGAGGTTATGTGCATTACACGCAACGCAGTGTCAAATAAATACACTATAGAGCTCCATCAATCAATGTTAATCGGAAAAGAACCTGTAAAATGTTAGCCTATAAAGCGATTATGGATGCAAGTTTGAAACAGGTGTTCTTAGACATAATTTACTGTCATAGTTTGATGTATGTGTCATTGTGTGGAGGTAGACCGGAGAATTGTAACGTTGGTAAATGCAAGAGGTGGAATCAATCAATTTATGTGGCGTTGAAGAGCGTAGACGTCTTGTGTGGTTAGCACATTGCGTTTCCGTCGCAACAATGATAATTCGTGACTAAACTCGCGATGTTGGGTTAACACTGTAACTTTTTGAGACCGCGTTACATAACCTTCTAATGAGTGAACAGTACAATTTAGTTCCCGCCGATGAAATTATATCGCAAACAGAATTTTCTGTCAATCCTACGTCCAACTTTTCCTCACGATTCGATCAGTTCCCCAAACTTTTTAAGACTTCAAGGGTTTCGAACACAGGCCCAATAGAAAGCGATATAACCAAATAGTCCGACGGATGTGTGTTGAGCACTTCAAGTTCCCGTTGACGTAATTCTAATAAGAGACGATAGGGTTGACAAAAGAAGAGAAATATGACATGAGAAATGAAATAAGGAGAGACGAGAAGAGACAAAAACAGACTATGAAAGACGAGAAGAGCTTAGGAGAGATGCGAAGAGACGAAGGCGGATGAAATAGGCAAGGGAAGACGAAGAGAGATTAGAAGAGCTGATGAAAAGTGACTATAGATAACGATAGGAGACGAGAAAGACGAGACGAAAACAGACAAAGAAAGACAAGAAGAGCGGATAAAACATGAGAAGAGACAAGGACAAGACAGAAAAAAGAGGTAGGAAAACGAGAGGTAAAAAAGACGAGGACAGTCCAAGAAAGACGAGAAGAACTGATGAGGGATAAGAAGAGACGTTGAAAGACGAGATAGGTGAGACGAGGGTAGACGCAGGGTGAGTGGAGAGGAGAGACGAGGATTGTGGCGAGAAGAGACGAGGAAAGACGAGAAGAGACGAGGACAGACGAAGAAATGCGTGAAGAGTAAGAGAGAAGAGGCAAGGAAGGACGAGGAAGACCGAACAGAGACGAAAATGACGAAGACAGTCGAAGAAAGACGTGAAGAATTGATGAGAGGTGAGTGGAGAGGAGGGGAGGCGATAGAGAAGAGGAAGGACGAGAGTAGACAATAGAGACGATGAAGGATGTGGAGAGACGAAGAAAGACGAGAAGAGCAGATGAAAGGTAAGAGGGGAGACGAGAACGTCAACGAGAAAAACGAGGAGATACAGAAAGCCGAGGAGTTAAAAGGAGAGTCAAAGGGAGACAAGTAGAGACGAGAATTAGCGACGTTTTTAAATGATTTTTTCTGTAGTTACATGGTTGAAAAGGTCCATAATAGACTACATTTTTCGATTTGGTAATCTGATCTGCATACATCAATACCAATGTCGAGTTTGACAAACAAGCGGATAAACGCGTCCTATCGTGTCAGCCGCACGCCGAGTATGATGAAATACGTTGATAACGAGCCACCTTACCTCGCTTCACACAAGCTGACCTAACCTACAAAAGAATAGAAATCGAGAGTCATGGTAACAACTGTGAATGTCTTGGAAATCAGCTGACATTTTAATGCGTCTACTTCCGTTGTTACGCAACTTTCAAAACGCGTCGAGTAACTACACAAGATTCGACGACCGCAAAGTAAATTTGCTTTTGTACCGAAAAAGAACTGATCTCAGAATAGATTCGTGGGTTGTGTAAGATGAACAGCTGATATTCCGAGCAACATCATTAGTTTTACAAGACATGAAATGATCAAGGACTCGTTTCATAGGTGTTAACAAGAGTAATGGGCTAGGATCAGAGATCAGATTATTCTCGGTATATCCACTTGTAAAACTACAGTTTGTAAAGTTGAGCAATTCAAATTGTTCTTTAAATAGGCGCTTGTTAGGTGTATTGAATTCGAAACACGACGTTCGAATTCACAGAAATCGTGATTTACTTTAATTACTTTTTCGGTTTAAAATTATTGTGAACATAATTTGTAGAGATTTAGTTCCATGACGTAACCGATTCACACGGAATCTGCAAATCTCATCACTTTCTTATCGAAATGTAAAGATAAATTATTGAAACTGTAATTTGTTTATAAACATCCAAACTGTCATTTGTAGAAAATAGGCCTACAACTTTTAAATTGTCAATATTACCTGATGATATTTATATAAGAACAGGAGGGGAAAACACTCCTGTTGAAGTAGTTGGAAACAGTCAATCGTCAATGATTTTCTTTTTTCTACAAATTATAAATTAGAGTCTTCTCCAAAACTTTAGAGTTACATACAAGTGTACAAAATTAAATGTAAGCTTGTCGAAAGTTAATCTTAAATGTTTTGAAGTAATTTTCGTGGTGCGTAAATCGTTCTACTGTTTCATACTTGTGGTAGTGTCTAACCTTAAAATGTAAACGAACTGTTTATATCTCTCTTCCATGTACAATTACATAAGCATCTCAATTACATTTATTAAATTACAGTATCTAGTTAACTTATGTAATTCAACTGTCTTTAGTTTAAATAATGTCTAAAGAAAATATGTTTTTCCTGTTTGCCTTGACTGAGAGGTGAAAAACTCTTGGTCATTATAGCCTTGAAGAAAAGGAATAAAACAACCCCTAGCTTTCTAATAATGTAATAGCATCAGATTCGGAAAAGTTGTTCAAGATAGGCAGGAAAAATGAAAAAGCTAGGATCCCTCCAAATTTCCACTCTCGTTCTTCACTAGATGAAGGTTACCAATTTATAAAAATCAAATAATAAAACACCGGATGCTAAACTCACTACCTGAACTTTGATTTCTTTGTAGGAATTAACATCAGTCAAAACCTCCCGTTGAATTGTGATGTCCGTTGGGTTGTTTTTTTTTTAAAGATTTTTTACAAGGCGTAGTTTTACTTGCGTTTTGGAATATTGGTTTCTGTTTTAGCTCTTCACATTTCTAAAATAAAATGATCGAAATCACTCTCACTGATTTTGAGATATTCCAACACTTATAGGGGGGTGCTTATTATTTATTTATTTATTTTAACTTATAACTCTTCAGCATTTTGTGGTAATTCCGTTTTTATTTGTATCTTTAAAGGCTATTTTAGAAAAGAATTAATCAAAAAATCCTTTTAGATTTAAGATTCTGTTCGGTTTTTAAACAACCGACTCTGTCGTAACTTTTACTTAGGCAATGTTTTGATAAATGAGAAAGTTATTGCATTGTATTTAACAGATTACACTTTACATAACTTCATCACGACGCGAAACAATGTCATCGAATCATAAACGATTACATTATAACCGATTGATTTGTGCGCGTGCCCCCGTCCCGACACCTAATCCCAACAGCGGATTTAATCATAATCTTCAACTTTCTTCGTTTTAACCTGTCAAATATTTGAATAGTTGCCATGGCGACCAACACCAAACAGAACTTTCTTTAAGAGCTAACTCTTTCACTTTCACTCTCAACTCTTTTGCCGCCGACTCTGATTCTGCGCAATTAGTATTTAAAGGGGGCAAACGGACCGTGATTATGTGTTGCGCAGTGATGCATTGCGCATGTCTGAATTGATTGCTGTGAAGATTAATGGGTAGGTTAATAAGTCAGTATTGCATGGTGTGGTGTTCCTCTAGGTGATTGTTTGGGGCCAATTCTTTTTATTTTGAATAATCGATGGTTCTGGTTTTTGTTGAATATCAGTTTTGAGATAGATTTTGAACGTATCTTGAAGTTTATGTTTAGCTTGGTTTTAGCCATAAGAAAGGGAAAAAATCAACTCTAACTAATTTTCTTTTGGGGGGAATAGGGAGGTCATAAACACCCCCAAAACCATCGTCTGTCAACTATAGAGTGCTCTACAACAAACTAGTGAACCGATTTAATCCATTTATAATTTAACCTATATTAGAAGATGTTCGCAAAATCAAAATTTGGATTAGGTGCAATTATATCTAAACAGGAAACCACGATTTAACTAAAAAACTTTTCAAACGATTTTGATCAAACGTTGCTTAAAATGAACCCCCTAAGGGGCCAGATAAAACATTATGGTCGCCATCTTGCAATAGATTCCGATTCGTGAGTTAATAATAAAAACACAAAAATAATTCATGGAGCTCTTATAAATGCGAACAAATTTTTTAATCGGCTATACCGATTTTGTTAAAATATTTGTACAATGTGAAGAAATAAAGTTTTTTGATTTTTTTTTATCTCACGCTCTTACAAATATTTAAAAAAATATATTACGAAGGTAGTTTCTATTAAACGGTGCAAATAAATTGCATAAACTTTCTCATCCATTTTTAAAAGAGAATAAAAATCGATAAAAAATTATCCTTTATCTAAAAGCTTTATCAATGACAAGCTCAATAGTTGTCAGTAAAAAAAACCACACAAAAATAGGGAAAATTTAGTTGTTTGTATTTTGCACAAAATCTACCTGTAAAACCGTGTTTGCTACTATGGACAATGTTGTAGAGAATTCAAAAACCTACTAAATTAGCTGTAATAAGTTCAATTCAGCTAATTATTATCTTAGATAATTTTTAAAAAAGACAAAAAACTTTTTTTTCGCTTTTATGATTTGTTTATGTTTGTAAAACTTTCTTATTAACTGAAAAAGTAGATATTTGCGAACCCAATCTAATAGATGGGCACTATATAACAATTAAACCATTGGAACACCTTTTTTTAAGAGGCATATTACATCAGTAGTAGAAGAGTTCCAACACTAAAGAACCTTTATCTCAGTTTATCCAAATTCTGAGTTTAAAGACCCAAATAAAGCAATCAAAACAACCTAACCTAACCTAGCCGCGACCTTATTACTAGTAATATTTGCTAACTAATATGTGGTTTTTATACAACAAAACTTTAATAGCTAAGAGTAATTATTTTACATTTAATGACCTGCTTTTTAGCATTTTAATAAAGGAAAAAATAAATCTTCTTACATCAATCCAAAAACTAATTTCTTAGAACTTATGAGACATCAAAACGTAAAACTTCGATTTTTCTACACCAAATAACCTTCCCTATACTATGTCTATTTGAAAAAAAAGTGAAAAGGAAAAGGGTTGTAACTTTCTTCTCTAATGAAATGAGAGAGCACTATAGGTTATACCAAACTATAACACATGTCAAATCCAAAGCACAACCTAAACCAAAGTTGGCTTTATGAGTTATCAAAGCCGGTTTGACAGCTACAGACACTTTGCCATATAAGGACTGTTGAATAACAGATGGTCTCAAAGGCTTTACGGTATGACAGAAGCCGCGTTGCAACTTTTTATTTGCTATTGTAATTCAGAATTGCATTTTGGGAGAGTAGATGATTATTTTAGAAATAGGTGGTCCAGTGTCTTATAATTGATATACAGAAGAACTGTTAAGTTTATAAGTACTTGTAATTTGTTGTAGGACCCCATCATGGTACTTACCCAGCCTTATCATACAAGCAGATTCTCTAAATAGTGCCTAAAAGTTGGTTTCTTGTGCCTTGTAGGAAATGTTAAATTGTATTGGTAGATCAAGGTGTCTTATCCAGTAGTGTGTTTGTTTAAAACAGTTGTTAGACAAGCTTTCTGAATCTCGCAATTGTGTATCACTATTTTCTTGACGTCAGCGCGACACTCGTAGATGTGTATACAGGGTGTTCCAAGAATTCAGGAGCTAATTTCTCAAGCCAAAACCAACGGAAAAGTTTACATGTTGAGTTATCTTTTGTAGAGTTGAAATTGTGCATCATACTTAGTGTTATAAAGAACCAATTTTGAGGGGGGGGGAACAACTAATATCTTTTAGTCATTTAAAAAATGGCGGCTATTTAAATTTTTTAACGTCGAATATCTCAGGAACTGTTAGTTTTACAAACGTTTAATAAAAGACGAAATAATTTTTCAGTTTTTAACGGCAAAGAAAACGGATTTTTTTATTCTCTCTGTAACTTAAATGATTGATTTATCGAGAGAAGAAAAAAAAATAACTGAAAACATTGATTCTTGGTAATTGCCTACCAACACCTTAGATTAACCTAGAATAAAATTTAAGCAGGAAATATCATGAATCGATGATTTTTTTTTATTAAAACAAGTAATGGAAAAAGTAGAGGAGGTCTTCAAAGTGGCGCCTCTCATTCAAAACACTTGCAACACGCATTAGGCTACTGCAAAGACAACAACGAAGACAGACGAAAAATTAAAATTATCTAATACTAGATTCTATAATCTAATTAAATAAAAACATTTAACAAAGAAGATTGTCCTCATATCATGATAACTGTTTACTTATTGTACTTCTAAAAAATTTTAATTATCGAACAAATAAAAAAGACCCAAAATATAGTTACGTATCAAATTTGGTACAGGCGATCTAAAACGGACTTTACCTCTACTATTTTACATTACTTGAAAGGTTTATTATGATCTCATTGATGACTGAATCATTTCAACTTATCTCAGAGGTCACGAGAAGGTCAAACTTGGAGTTACTCTTACCAATGACTACATAAATACTATAAGACACGACATGGCCATGTTAAATATTCTACGCTTATTCTTGAGTTGACCAATACCCGCTAGGTCGCTCTGCTAGAGAATCTGAAGTTAATGTGACTGGCGCTAGGTGGCTCTACGGTCAAACAATGTTTCAGGCGGGTAAGAGAAAACGCACTGATGCCACATATGGGACCAGAGATGCGAGGGAAGGTCGAGAATCGCTTATCTCAGCGCACGAACTGACAACGCTGTCTATGCTGACGGAAGTAAGTGAGAAGGTTTGTGAGAGAGAGAGGTCAACAGTTGTACAGTCTCAACCAAGTGGGATGCGTACAGTCAAGCACCTGCTGCTAGCGCTTTCTGATAGCTGTGTGTCAAACTTGTGACGAACAGCACCCGTAAAGCGTAGACTATTTCCCTATCCTATGTCGTGTCTTATAGTATTTATGTTGTCATTGCTCTTACTTTTGAAAGGTTGAACAAAAATATTGAACACATTTTATGACCTTTCAAATGTTTATGAAAACACACCCCTTCTAATAAATACACGCAAGGCGCACTGTTTGAATACAAACTAAAATATCACGGTATCCTATTTGGTAAATTTAATAATATTCGGCGAATTTTTGTACGTCCACTGACTGATCGATTTCGCCATTTCTATTCATGTTTACTGATTAATAATGCACAAAATAAGCTGTTAGAGGTTCATCTAGAACTTTTAAAATGAATAAACTATTACATGAACATTTTAAATAACCGCCTTTTTTTTTTAATTTTCCAACAATTTCAAATCAAAAGGAATTATGAAAGGTATCATATTTGTGAAAGTGAATCTCGGAAAGTTGGTACTGCGGAGATGGAGGCGAGATTTACTAAGACTGAAAGGGTGTTGTCAGAGAGGTCAAGGTCCCGTAGCGCCGAATGAATGTTTTAACGACATTCAGGCCAGCTTTAATGAGCCTTCAAAGCCAATTAAAGTTATCACACTTACAGAAACCTAACCCGGTTATAAGGTATAACAAGTCTTAACTTGAGTCTTCAAATATTTGATCACCGCACCATTTTTGGAAACACACTAAAACCATGACGCCTTAATTACCTTAAAATAAATTATTTGACCTTCAAAACTAGGCGGAATTATGAAACTGTAAAATCACTGTCCTTTATCAATCAAAACATCGCTTTCTAAAATTTTGTATTTTCGAACTGACAAGCAAAAGTAACATTCTCTGGTGGTAAAATTCAAAAATATCTCATATAATCATTGGATCTTTTTTCTTCAAAACCAGCATGGTGCATTACATGGTATTTCTTACCTTGCCTACCTATCTGGTCATCATTTTGTACCTTGTATACATTATTTTTTCCTGCCATGAAATTGTAAAGAGGGCGTTGTTAAGTTCCATTTCACAATAAATGACTGGCAACAATCTTTTTATGAGAGTGCTATATTTATCCTTGCAATTTTGACCATGCGTTTATGACGAAGTTGTCAATCTGATTTTTTTGACCATGTATTTATATTTTCATGACTTGTATTATATCTTCGTCTTATATATTATATTTTCATGAATATTGATGTTATTATATGATATGTTTACAATTTCGGAAAAATGTTAAAACCAAATAACCAAAATTTAGAACATGTTCAATTCCAAAAATTGGTTAATTCTCAGTCGAAACTGATACGTACAGTCTTCTGCAATGTCACAGCTTGCCTATCAAAATGTACAGATAAACTGATAAAGCGGGAATTTGTTTGTAAACATCCAAACTGTCATCTGTATAAAACACAAGTTTTAAAATTTTCAATATTACCTAATCCGGGGGGGGAACACTGCTTTTAAGCTGAAGTTGTCGGAAACTGTCAATCGTCAATGATTTTCTGATTTCAATTGATATGAATTCCAGGACGCTTCTTCAAAACTTTACCGTTACATAAAAGTGTCTAAAATTTAAAAAATGAGGTTGTCTGAAGTAAAATTTTAACCCCCCCCCCCAAGATTTTTAATGTGTGCGAGCGATTTGCAGACGCAGTAACATGGAGTGTCAATCGTTCTTCAGTTGTTAAAGTAAACCTACTCCAATGTACTGAGCGACTGCTCGTAGTAAGCAATAATTACCAAAGTGGGTTTATCAGACTGTATGAGTACCGCTTTGAGGGCGTTACAATAGGAAAACATAACAACATACAGGGATATGACAATACTCGTGTTATGCTAATGTGTGTAGAGGCGGGACGAAGCTTCTGCACGCTAATTACATCCTAATCGTTTTACAATTAGTGAGACTATAGTGGTCGCTGTGGAAGATGAACTGTTAAATTAGGGAATCATAAATCTTTTAATGTGTTTTAGGAGGTTTTATAACGTTCAAAATTATATTAGGAGATAATGAGAACAATCTAAATGTAATAGTTGTTTAAAATATATTCTGTGAGAATGAAACATTCGAAATGAATTAAGAGGTAGGAATGTCTTTAAAATGTATAGGGAATTAAATAGGATGTACAACAAGTATTAGGAATTAATAAAATAGTCAATCTGTATTAAGATAAAATGAAACATTCAAAATGAATTAAGTGGTAGGAACGTCTTTTAAATGTATAGGGAATTAAATAGGATGTACAACAAGTATTAGGAATTAATAAAATAGTCAATCTGTATTAAGATAAAATGAAACATTCAACTTTATTAGGAGGTTTTAAGATGCTCAAAATAAAAATGTAAATAATAGGTGACAGTATTAATAAATTCAAAGTATTTTAGGAAGTGTTAATATATTTAAATATATTATGAAACAATAATAAAAGTATTACTAGATACTAAAAAATTTAAATGTATTAGGAGAAAATAAAACATGGAAAATATTATGTTAGGAGAATAGAAATATGTGAGATGTAGTCAGGAGAATAAAATTATGAATAATGTGTTAACATAAATATGCGAAATTTATTAGTAGGTAGTAGGAATCTAAGGTCAAACTTTGACCTAATTTAATAACAAATTGCGCTATTAAATAAAACAAAGTGGTATAACTCTGTGACTATTAATTCTGAACAACTAGAGCACTCGGTTCTACGGTCAGGTCGCTACCTTCAAATTAATGTTTACAGCCTTGTATAGTTTGAAATGATATAAGTAGTTTAAATATTTTTATTTTATAAATCCATAAATCTAAACTTATTGTCCAGATATTTTTTAGGTTAGCCGTTTAGAACAATCAGCTGTTACAATACAACCATGAAGCTCGACACGAATATAGGTTAGGTTAGGTTAGGTTAGGTTAGGTTAGGTTAGGTTAGGTTAGGTTAAGTTAGGTTAGCTTAGTTTAGGTTAGGTTAGGTTAGGTTAGAGGCAGTTTTAACAATAATTGACTTAAAATTTAGTTGTCGAGTTAGAACACATTTTTCGTAAGAGATTATTAACCTAAGGATTTACAATATTGTTATCCTTCTAATTTCAAACCGATTTGTTTTAATCTTTTATCAGGTTCGTACTTTACTACTCGCCAATAAGTTTTTTGGACTACGATTTAAACTATTATAGCCTACACGGAAGAAATAAATACAATTAATAAACTGTGTTAAAACAATTCACTAACTTTCTCTCAAACTTAACAAAAAAATGCAAACCAAACACACTATTCAGTTCAGAAAAATATGTCTCAACTCTTTACACGTGGAGAAAAAAATAATGTAAATTTCTTGATTATCGAAGTATGGAGTTGGTACGGAAGGATCTTTATCAACTTTCTATCTTTTTATAAATACAGTAGACTATATCTAATCTTACTTAGATGTAAGTTGTATTTGATCGATTTCTTGTTGACGAAATTCATTTTCGATTTTATTTTATTTTCAATTATTCCTGAATCATAATATACTTTTATTTGTATTTTAAATACTAGCGTGGGTTATTAATTTTCATATTTTACCAAAGTTTGAGCAAAATCGGTTGATCCGTTTTTTTTAGAAATTAAGTAGTTTTTAGAACAACGACATAGAAGAGTTTTTTGTTTTTAATAACTCCGTCTTTATTCCGGATTCAATCCTTTGTATTTTGCGTTCTTCTTAATTATTGTGTTTATGTAAAATTTAGTTGATTATAGATCTAATGATGGCGGCTTAGATGGATGAAACCGGTGGTCTGAGGATAGTTGGACGGAAAAAATAAGGTAACTTTTATAATTATATTAACATATTTAAAAAGTAACGTATCATAGTTTGGAAAGCGTCCATTTTTTTCCATTCTTTTTATTACATTGAGACAAACAAAACATGATTTAGATTGAGAAAAGGAGAGAAAAATAATTTACAACAAACTAAACAAAACAAATAAATTGACATATGATATAATAATACATTACTTAAAGTTGAAGTACAGAAAACCGAGAAGAAAAAATCAAAACAATATCACTTCCAAATCTTTAAAAAAACAACTTAAGATAAACAAATATAAAAATATACGGAATGAAATAATGCAGCCTCTATGGGTCTGCCCGTTTTAATTAATGTACGGATGCCCTTAATTAGTCATTAACAAACCACTAAATAGATATTACTAAACAATATTGGAATATTCAACTTATTTCGTTAGATAATCTGTGTTAAATTCGTGAGTTTTTAAACTAAACTTTGTAAAATTTGTTATAATCTATACTCCGCGCCAAAGCTGGTGGCGGCTGAGGGATTAGGACAGCCGGGTCGGTGAGCCTACCCCCAATTAGACCGCGCTCGACTGCTTCGGGCCTTGGTCATTGGTCACCTACTGGGTTAAAAGTGCAATCGGTACAGCTTTTTTAATTAGTCAAATATTATAAAAGTAACTACATATTTGTAGTCTACATAGAATTACAAGAAAATTAAGTCTAAACACGATGTAACTGCGATATTGTAAAGTATTTGGTTTAAACGGGATTTAAAAGGTTTCCTGAAGAAGATAAAGATTTTTCTGTAATAGATTTTAATTACATAATACATTATAAGTTTTGTAGTGTATATCAGATAACATATTTTAAAGTTTTCAAACTTGTAAAAAAAAACCTTGTAGACTTTGTACTCGGTTATTATTGTGTTCCGATAATTTACACTATCAGTGCGGTTTGAATTTCGGTTCGCTTTTATAAACAAATATATTTATTTCGGATTTGCATATGCTTTAGCCAGCGCACTTCTTGTATTTTTATAAGACACACTTCTACCCTATATAGACGACAGAAGAGGCCTGAACTCAGATGACTCACTGGGTGGAATGACTCACATTCCACTGTTGTTGGTTTCGCATCCCCGGTCCAAAGGTTAACGTCCTGTATGACTTATTTTCCGTCAGTCGCTAAACATTTAATGTCCCGATCGGTTCGTTTTCGCCTTCAGCATCGTAGGAGCACATTTCGTAAAAGAAAATTTTACAAATATCGGTTGTTAAAAGCTCTTACTGTAAATATTTTTGTAAATACATGTAATTTTTAGATAACTTTTAAAATATATGTCCTACATCATTTTTAAACTTGACTGTTATTTTTATTTCCTTCTATAAACCAAATACTTTACAATATCGCAGTTACATCGTGTTTAGACTTAATTTTCTTGTAATTCTATGTAGACTACAAATATGTAGTTACTTTTATAATATTTGACTAATTAAAAAAGCTGTACCGATTGCACTTTTAACCCAGTAGGTGACTAATGACCAAGGCCCGAAGCGGTCGAGCGCGGTCTAATTAGGGGTAGGCTCACCGACCCGGCCGTCCTAATACCTCAGCCGCCACCAGCTTTGGCGCAGAGTATAGTGAAATTAGTCAAAAATGGATATTGTAATTAGTTTCAGGACGCCGTATATCTATATATTTAGTGATAAAGTGTGTGGCATTTCAGGGGATCCAACTTTGAAAATCTGGAACACGGTTTAAACAACGGTTTGATGTGTACAAATCGGATGTTTGAGGTAGTTTGAAGACCATTTACAATCAAATACTCAAAAACTGTTAATTTAAGTTAAAATCCGTTAATAATAAAATTTGTTTAAATAATTGCAAAAAACTATGAATATTTTCAAATATTTTTCATTCCTTGATAGAAGCTCCTAGATATTTGAAAGTTTCAGAAAATAAGCATTTATGACTCATTCAAATTTTTAAAAAATATATCAAATTAATAAAACGCTAAGTCTGTCCGTTTGATTTTTCAACGCGAAAACTGTATAGGCTAGGAACTTGAAATTGTTCACAATAATAGACCTTAGTGAGAAACTGCTAAAACCGAAGTTTCAAGTATTTAAGGTAGCCTAAGTGGTTCCTGAGATATTGGTTCCTGAAGTTTCAGAAATCTCCATAACGCTAAGTCTGTCCTTTTGATTTTTCAACTCGAAAACTGTATAGACTAGGAACTTGAAATTGTTCACAATAATAGACCTTAGTGAGAAACTGCTAAAACCGAAGTTTGAAGTATATAAGTCAAGTGGTTCCTGAGATATAAGTTCCTGAAGTTTCAGAAATCTCCATATTGAAACTATTTCGATATATAAAAAGTAAACAAATTATTGTAAATAAAAAAACAAATGTATCAGCTGTTGGAAATTAAATACATTTAAGTGTGTTTAAACTGAGCTATTTTAAGATGATTATTTTATCCTTACACTGTAAATGTTGGCAACTTTTACGTTTATATTTCCTTTTTGTTTATTATATTACGAGAATAACAATATTTCCAATGTAGGTATATTTTGCAATACATCAGCTCACTAACGTAAAATTTGGTCCTGTAAGTAAATAAAAAAATTATGATTTTGCTCAAGTGTAGCTTCTAAGGGCCCAAACCAAAAGTTTTTATCGCCATCATTTCGTGATTTATCGGTAAAAAAAACATTGTTATAAAAGAAGTAATTTCTCAAAATCAACTCGATTGATTTCGTTCAATTTTAGAGATCCATGTAGAAAAATACTAATTTAAATACAGTTTAAGATAGGATTGACACCGTTTATTTTGTGTAAGTAAATAAACACCAGCCGTACCGCTAACCTAAATAATCAAATCGACTTTTTTTTCTAAAGAATAAAAACCTTTGTCCCAGTATTAAATTGAATAATAAAAACTGGTTTCTATTGAAAATAAAGAGTCATGTTTGTACCTTATTTCGGTGAGTCATTGGGGGGGGGTGGACCTTGAGGCGAGTTAGGTCCACTCACCAAGGTGAGGCCTAGTGTAACCCAGTTAAGAAATTATATAGAACTTTTATTGTGGTCAGTTAATGGTATTTGCATAGGTAAAGGTGATTGAAAGGTCAGATGTTGCGAGGTCTGTAGGGGGGGGGGGGATAGCTTTTACATACATGCGGAGAAATCGAAACCAAAGTTGAGAAACAAAATTGTATTGTTATTTCAATTCTAGCGATATCAGTTTAAAAGAGAAAATAGTTATTCGTGTATAGACTAAAAAAAAAGAAGCTAAAATCGAAAACAAACAGAAAATTCGTTGGTATATTTGTAAAAATTAAGTTATTACTAAAAAAGTGAAAAATGTACCTAAAACAGTTCGTTAATTTTTATTTTTTATTTTCAAATAATTAAGCTTATTTCGTTTGTACTAAAAATTCATCTTAAACGGGAAAAGTTTTTAGTTTTCATTCAATTATTCAAAACCTGTAATGTTTTACTTGAAATTTGGAAACTCTTTTGGATTATTTTGACGTAATTTAGTAAAAAATTTTATTTATATTTTTACAACGTGTTTTGATAAAATATGTTTTTTATTAGTAGCATACAAATTTTAGAGATTTGTTTGGTTTTAGAGGTTACCTTTTAGCGAAATCTTTAGAGGTGATTTAAAAAATACATTTTTCAATTTTGGTCTTGTAGCAGCTTTCCCCAAATTTTGAGTTATTGTACACACAAATACTTCCAAAATATATCTATCGAACTTAACATGAATCTGTCCAGTGTTTGTACTAAAACCATACAGAGATCATTCTGAAAGCTTTTTTATACTTAGGTGTATCAAAACCCGAAATTTCTGTAACGTCTTGGCAGAGATTTGTTGATCTATTTAGAAAATTGTTTTGTGCTTCATATTTGTTGAGAAAATTTAGTGAACTCCGATTTTTAAAATCGAAGAACACAAAATCGGATCGAACTTCTTTGATTTTTTGGGTCAATTAACCTCTCATAATTTTTTTTTTTTTTTTTATGTAATCAGAATCGTTCGTACTGTTTTACAAAAATGTACGCAATTTTTAGTTTTAGAAGGATTATCTTTACCTACATAATTATGCCAACATAACAATCCGTGAAGTATCTGAGAAATCATCGTTACCAGTCGAACATTTTGTAAAAAAAATTAATTCTTTTGATCTCAATATCCGAAAATTTAGCTAATATTCGTTTTTAATGACCTTTATAATATCACTCGCATGTCTGTCTTCAAAACCAGTCTACACAGAGGAGACGATAAATCCTATATATTTCAAACTTTGCATTTATATTCTTTGTGTTGTCACACATATGGGAAAATATAGCGGTAACCAAATGACCTTGGAGTAGTTAAGGGACAAAAACTATGAAGTGGAATTTTTATATATATATTATGTGTGAAGTATCAAATAAAACTAGAAGTTATTCTGATTATGAATATGTATGTTTATTTGATAAAGAAATCAATATGTTGGCTTTAAGCCGTTTAAAAAACTTCGACTGTATAAAAATAACTGTCCCTATATACCTACAGACTCTAAATCATGCGGTTTTAGCACAACGCTTGAACTTTTTATTTACATCATAACTCTTTATCTTTAATTGAGAGAAAGAAAATGGTGCACAATAATTGTACTTTTTTTTTTTTGCAGACAGCTACCATAACAATAAAACTACCGATTTGTTCAATGTCTACTCTACAGATTTTTATAAAATTTTCTAAACGTGACCTTGAAGAAAACAAACGAAACTTATAAATCCTCCTCTCTCTCCTCTCTCTATCTCTCTCTCTCTCTCTCTCTCTCTCTCTCTCTCTCTCTCTCTCTCTCTCTCTCTCTCTCTCTCTCTCTCTCTCTCTCTCTCTCTCTCTCTCTCTCTCTCTCTCTCTCTCTCTCTCTCTCTCTCTCTCTCTCTCTCTCTCTCTCTCTCTCTCTCTCTCTCTCTCTAAATTTCTAAATTTTATTACGTTGTTTAAATTAAATTTAAATTTGTTAATTTTTATTTTATTTTAAATTCCTAATTCCATTTGTAGCTAGTTTAAATTTAAGTTTGTTAATTTTTTATATTATCTTAGTTATTTTTAATTGTTTTAAATTTTTATTATTATCAAGTTGTATTTTATATTTTTATATATGTTGCTATGTTGTATGGGGTTAGGTGGTAGAGAGGACTATACAGTCCTAACCTCGCCCCTAAATAAAGACAATTCAATTCAATTCTCTCTCTCACACACTCTCTCTCTCTCTCTCTCTCTCTCTCTCTCTCTCTCTCTCTCTCTCTCTCTCTCTCTCTCTCTCTCTCTCTCAAAAATCTGAAACATGGTGCTGTCACATAACTTTGACTATCACTAAATTAGTTGACAATATTGAGCAAGATTTTTTTTTTCTTTTCTTTCCAATTCCTTCTGTCCTAGATCAACAGATTATCTATCCAGACTAAGTCAAGCCGACTTATACAATTTCCATTGACTTATAGGAACTCAATCTGGTTCTTAACTGACGCAACAACACCTGCTGCGGATGTTTTCTCCTTTTATAGTTTGACCATATATTGGTTAGAAACACCGGCAAGCTCTACATCGAAAAATGTTGCAATGCCAAGATTACAATGTCTGCACAGCTGAGTGTCATCGTTCAGGTAAAATGTTACAATAGCTAACTTTTGAATTAGAAAAATTATGAAATATTTTAAATGGGGAAACCTTGCTTTCTTTTCAATGAGGTTTAAAAATTACATTTTGTAAATTGTTAAAAATTGCCACCATTTTCCAATATGGCGGCTAACTTTGAAATTTGTTATGGGACACCCTGTATTTTATGGTTTTCTCAGGTGTAAAACAATATTTTAAGAATGTTTTATTCTTGGGTATTTTTTGTAACCTTTAGCCGTTTAGGAATTACAGGCGCTTGAAGTTCAGAAAATTAAACGTTTGATAGGCCTACAAATAATTGATTCCCATCTGAAATGTTACAATAGATAACTTTTGAACCGTTGGGGGGTACAAAGCAGTTTTAATGGGGAACTCACCTTATTTTTGTAAGCTCTGAAATGACATAGAAATCTATTTTGAAAATAAAAGTGTTAAATTTCATTAAAAATAGGGATTTTATTATTATTTTTTTTTTTTGTAATTGGTAACCCTCGATTTTTATAATGGAAAATTTATTCTTTAGTGAAATTTGAAACTTTTTTCAGTTCCGCTCTCCAGCTCTGTTATTATTATAAATTTTGGGAAAGTTCCAATTCAAAATAGTCTCAAATTTGACCAATGAATAACGTTCCATTATAAAAATTGGGCGTTTATATTTGCTTTAAATTCAACTTCAACATATACTTAGTCTTAAAGTTATATTTGGCGTAGGGATTGGATAAACCCATCGCACAGTGGTTATCCACTGCAAACAGCCTCCTCCCCCCCCTCCCACAGTATAAAGGAACTCCTACGACGGGGGTTTCCAGTCTTAGAAGAAGAGGGGGAGGCAAAATATATCTCAGAGGTCGCACTACATAACCCCCCCACACACACATCACAGGGTGTTTCTGTAATGCGCGAGGATAATTTAGGTGGTGGTTATATAGGACAAAGTAAAGAAAAAAAGTTCCTATAAACATGCGTTCGGAAACGCTTCTTGCACCAGTTATCCGCCATTGTTTACTAAATAATTTATATTTCTAGAACGGCTCAACCGATTCAGTTGAAATTTTTTTACTGTACTTTTTTTGTGGCACAACTCCGAATTCAATATATTATATATTCGAAAGTATGTGACATTTTCTATTTATATGATTCAGAACTATGAGACCCCAAGATTTAAATATATAAACATTATTTCATAAAGGTGTTTCTGTTTTTTACTTTTACATGCAACTTGCCAACTGTAGTTTTTCAAAACAATCGTTTAGTTTCGATGGTATTTCCGTTGTGATTTGTTATATGAGAAAGTTTGTGCTATATTTTTGCACCATTTTAAATTACACTGTATAATTTAGAAATAATAAATGGGACTTTGAATATCTGTGACTTCTTTGAAGGCGGAAATCTTCTTGTTCATTGTCGTCTTATAAAAGCAACTAGTCGAGTAAAGACTTCTATCGCTCGAATACTCTAATAGCGATAGGGTTCGGAAAAGAACAATAGTTGGTAAAGAGAGACTCGATAAGAATTATAAAAGAGAAGGATCCAACCCCAAGACTGTCATCAACTTTGGTGACAGGCAGCAACCCACTGGTGAGGATCACCTCTTTCTGTGAGAAAGTAGACTTTATGTCTTTCGCTTCAATGAAGGATAATTATATATTGTAGACAGTACAACGCCTTCCTGGTGGTCCTCCGGTTTTCTGTTGGACTTAAAATTACGGGTGTCGACAAATATAAATTGAATTACTTTGATTGAAGTAACGTTGGATTCTTTCTCCTTCTAGAGATCCTCGCGGCTCAATTGGTAAAGGCGCGCCTGTAACACGCTCTATTACAAATTTGTGAAACACCAATTGCATTTTTCTGTGTTTAACTTGCTCCCACTTCTTAATTTAGTAACGTGAGGACACAAGTTGATGGGGAGACATCATGGTACTTACCCAGCCCCGTTATAAAAGCAGATTTTCAAAGTTTGGTTTCTTGAGCCTTGAAGGAAATATTAAATTGTATTAAATGACAGATCAAGTATTAATATTGTGTATTACTACTTTCCTGACGACGGATAGGTCCCGACCGGTCTTGTAGATGTGTTAAAGTCCGTTCGTTTCATTCGAGGTAGTGTCTCGGCCCTTGCGGGCCTCGAACTGTGAATATATGAAGGAGCTTCCACTCGCTACGCTCGTAGCCTATGGGTGACTCAACCCTACTGTATCTCGTAAACTATAAGAATATCACATTTTCTTTGAAGCCCAGATTTAGAATTTACATTTTTAACCGTTCGAAGACCGTTTAAAATGGCCGCTCTTTATCCATTTTTAAATAGATTTTTCCACATTTCTAAATACAAGCACACTACAGTCCTCTACACCAAATTTCATGTTTCTATCTTAATTTTTGTGGCCGCTATCGTGCTTACGTACAGACGACAACGACGACGGACGGACGGTTTGTCGAAAATGGCTTTTTTCCGTTTTCGTATTCGTTTTGTTTTTACAGTATTTGGTTTTGGAGATAAGTGAGCGAGTGAGAAAACTCATGCAATATTTGACTCAGTATAAATAAAAAACATAATGTAACCTTTATACATGTAACTTTTTATAAATGGACTGGCGAAGCGGAGCTTAGAAAGTGGTACCTAGAACATAACCTAACCTAACCTACCCAACCTAACCTTTATACATGTAACTTTTTATAAATGGACTGGCGAAGCAGAGCTTAGAAAGTGGTACCTAGAACATAACCTAACCTAACCTACCCAACCTAACCTTTATACATGTAACTTTTCATAAATTGACTGGCGAATTCGAGCTTAGAAAGTGGTACTTAGAACATAACCTAACCTTTATACATGTAACTTTATATAAATGGATTGGCGAAGCGGAGCTTAGAAAGTGGTACTTAGAACATAACCTAACCTAACCTACCCAACCTAACCTTTATACATGTAACTTTATATAAATGGACTGGCGAAGTAGAGCTTAGAAAGTGGTACCTAGAACATAACCTAACCTAACCTACCCAACCTAACCTTTATACATGTAACTTTTTATAAATGGACTGGCGAATCCGAGCTTAGAAAGTGGTACCTAGAACATTACCTAACCTAACCTACCCAACCTAACCTTTATACATGTAACTTTTTATAAATTGACTGGCGAAGCGGAGCTTAGAAAGTGGTACCTAGAACATAACCTAACCTAACCTACCCAACCTAACCTTTATACATGTAACTTTTTATAAATTGACTGGCGAAGCGGAGCTTAGAAAGTGGTACCTAGAACATAACCTAACCTAACCTACCCAACCTAACCTTTATACATGTAACTTTTTATAAATTGACTGGCGAAGCGGAGCTTAGAAAGTGGTACCTAGAACATAACCTAACCTAACCTACCCAACCTAACCTTTATACATGTAACTTTTTATAAATTGACTGGCGAAGCGGAGCTTAGAAAGTGGTACCTAGAACATAACCTAACCTAACCTACCCAACCTAACCTTTATACATGTAACTTTTTATAAATTGACTGGCGAAGCGGAGCTTAGAAAGTGGTACCTAGAACATAACCTAACCTAACCTACCCAACCTAACCTTTATACATGTAACTTTTTATAAATTGACTGGCGAAGCGGAGCTTAGAAAGTGGTACCTAGAACATAACCTAACCTAACCTACCCAACCTAACCTTTATACATGTAACTTTTTATAAATTGACTGGCGAAGCGGAGCTTAGAAAGTGGTACCTAGAACATAACCTAACCTAACCTACCCAACCTAACCTTTATACATGTAACTTTTTACAAATTGACTGGCGAAGCGGAGCTTAGAAAGTGGTACCTAGAACATAACCTAACCTAACCTACCCAACCTAACCTTTATACATGTAACATTTTATAAATTGACTGGCGAAGCGGAGCTTAGAAAGTGGTACCTAGAACATAACCTAACCTAACCTACCCAACCTAACCTTTATACATGTAACTTTTTATAAATTGACTGGCGAAGCGGAGCTTAGAAAGTGGTACCTAGAACATAACCTAACCTAACCTACCCAGCCTAACCTTTATACATGTAACTTTTTATAAATTGACTGGCGAAGCGGAGCAAAGAAAGTGGTACCTAGAACATAACCTAACCTAACCTACCCAACCTAACCTTTATACATGTAACTTTTTATAAATTGACTGGCGAAGCGGAGCTTAGAAAGTGGTACCTAGAACATAACATAACCTAACCTACCCAACCTAACCTTTATACATGTAACTTTTTATAAATTGACTGGCGAAGCGGAGCTTAGAAAGTGGTACCAAGAACATAACATAACCTAACCTACCCAACCTAACCTTTATACATGTAACTTTTTATAAATTGACTGGCGAAGCGGAGCTTAGAAAGTGGTACCTAGAACATAACCTAACCTAACCTACCCAACCTAACCTTTATACATGTAACTTTTTATAAATTGACTGGCGAATTCTATCTTAGAAAGTGGTACCTAGAACATAACATAACCTAACCTACCCAACCTAACCTTTATACATGTAACTTTTTATAAATTGACTGGCGAAGCGGAGCTTAGAAAGTGGTACCTAGAACATAACCTAACCTAACCTACCCAGCCTAACCTTTATACATGTAACTTTTTATAAATTGACTGGCGAAGCGGAGCTTAGAAAGTGGTACCTAGAACATAACCTAACCTAACCTACCCAGCCTAACCTTTATACATGTAACTTTTTATAAATTGACTGGCGAAGCGGAGCTTAGAAAGTGGTACCTAGAACATAACCTAACCTAACCTACCCAGCCTAACCTTTATACATGTAACTTTTTATAAATTGACTGGCGAAGCGGAGCTTAGAAAGTGGTACCTAGAACATAACCTAACCTAACCTACCCAACCTAACCTTTATACATGTAACTTTTTATAAATTGACTGGCGAAGCGGAGCTTAGAAAGTGGTACCTAGAACATAACCTAACCTAACCTACCCAGCCTAACCTTTATACATGTAACTTTTTACAAATTGACTGGCGAAGCGGAGCTTAGAAAGTGGTACCTAGAACATAACCTAACCTAACCTACCCAACCTAACCTTTATACATGTAACTTTTTATAAATTGACTGGCGAAGCGGAGCTTAGAAAGTGGTACCTAGAACATAACCTAACCTAACCTACCCAACCTAACCTTTATACATGTAACTTTTTATAAATTGACTGGCGAAGCGGAGCTTAGAAAGTGGTACCTAGAACATAACCTAACCTAACCTACCCAGCCTAACCTTTATACATGTAACTTTTTATAAATTGACTGGCGAACCGGAGCAAAGAAAGTGGTACCTAGAACATAACCTAACCTAACCTACCCAACCTAACCTTTATACATGTAACTTTTTATAAATTGACTGGCGAAGCGGAGCTTAGAAAGTGGTACCTAGAACATAACATAACCTAACCTACCCAACCTAACCTTTATACATGTAACTTTTTATAAATTGACTGGCGAAGCGGAGCTTAGAAAGTGGTACCAAGAACATAACATAACCTAACCTACCCAACCTAACCTTTATACATGTAACTTTTTATAAATTGACTGGCGAAGCGGAGCTTAGAAAGTGGTACCTAGAACATAACCTAACCTAACCTACCCAACCTAACCTTTATACATGTAACTTTTTATAAATTGACTGGCGAATTCTATCTTAGAAAGTGGTACCTAGAACATAACATAACCTAACCTACCCAACCTAACCTTTATACATGTAACTTTTTATAAATTGACTGGCGAAGCGGAGCTTAGAAAGTGGTACCTAGAACATAACCTAACCTAACCTACCCAGCCTAACCTTTATACATGTAACTTTTTATAAATTGACTGGCGAAGCGGAGCTTAGAAAGTGGTACCTAGAACATAACCTAACCTAACCTACCCAGCCTAACCTTTATACATGTAACTTTTTATAAATTGACTGGCGAAGCGGAGCTTAGAAAGTGGTACCTAGAACATAACCTAACCTAACCTACCCAGCCTAACCTTTATACATGTAACTTTTTATAAATTGACTGGCGAAGCGGAGCTTAGAAAGTGGTACCTAGAACATAACCTAACCTAACCTACCCAACCTAACCTTTATACATGTAACTTTTTATAAATTGACTGGCGAAGCGGAGCTTAGAAAGTGGTACCTAGAACATAACCTAACCTAACCTACCCAGCCTAACCTTTATACATGTAACTTTTTATAAATTGACTGGCGAAGCGGAGCTTAGAAAGTGGTACCTAGAACATAACCTAACCTAACCTACCCAACCTAACCTTTATACATGTAACTTTTTATAAATTGACTGGCGAAGCGGAGCTTAGAAAGTGGTACCTAGAACATAACCTAACCTAACCTACCCAGCCTAACCTTTATACATGTAACTTTTTATAAATTGACTGGCGAAGCGGAGCTTAGAAAGTGGTACCTAGAACATAACCTAACCTAACCTACCCAGCCTAACCTTTATACATGTAACTTTTTATAAATTGACTGGCGAAGCGGAGCTTAGAAAGTGGTACCTAGAACATAACCTAACCTAACCTACCCAGCCTAACCTTTATACATGTAACTTTTTATAAATTGACTGGCGAAGCGGAGCTTAGAAAGTGGTACCTAGAACATAACCTAACCTAACCTACCCAACCTAACCTTTATACATGTAACTTTTTATAAATTGACTGGCGAAGCGGAGCTTAGAAAGTGGTACCTAGAACATAACCTAACCTAACCTACCCAGCCTAACCTTTATACATGTAACTTTTTATAAATTGACTGGCGAAGCGGAGCTTAGAAAGTGGTACCTAGAACATAACCTAACCTAACCTACCCAACCTAACCTTTATACATGTAACTTTTTATAAATTGACTGGCGAAGCGGAGCTTAGAAAGTGGTACCTAGAACATAACCTAACCTAACCTACCCAACCTAACCTTTATACATATAACTTTATATAAATGGATTGGCGAATTCTATCTTAGAAAGTGGTAACTCGAACATAACCTAACCTAACCTCTATTTTAGTGAATATAAGCTACACGATTGAGACAGATTTAACACCCTTTATCATACTTTATATTAAATATGCACGGAATTTAAAACACTTTTCATTAACACAGAATCCAATTGCATTCAAATTCAAGAACAATTTTAATCACTTCCGACTGTGGAATTTAAATTCTTTTCAAAACCTGATCCGCTCTCGTCACGAACTGATTGTATCGTTTGAAACACAATGTCCGTCTCGTGATCAACTTGTTATCTTCTTCTTGTTTTGTCTCCTGTAATACGTCAACATAGCTACACGCGCGCTCTCTATATCCTGTTGCATTCATCATTCATTGAAGGACGATTAATTGCAAGTGAAAAGCAATCCCGTTGTCTCAATCGGGTCCAGTGTAGCTTCTAAATATTCAAATATAAAGTATTCGTCGCCGTTTCTCTATATAAATCAGTTCGTGTGATATCAGCAATTGCTGTTATAACCTAACCTAACTATTCAAATATAACGTATTTGTCACCATTTCTCTATACAAGTCGGTTTATGTGACGTCGGCAATAGGCTGTTATAACCTAACCTAGCGTAACATAACTATTCAAAAATAAAGCATTCGTCGCCGTTTCTCTATACAAGTCGGTTCGTGTGACGTCGGCAATAGGCTGTTATAACCTAACCTAACCTAACCTTACCTTACCTAACCTAACCTAACCTAACCTTACCTTACCTAACCTAACCTAACCTAACCTAACTATTCAAATATAACGTATTTGTCACCATTTCTCTATACAAGTCGGTTTATGTGACGTCGGCAATAGGCTGTTATAACCTAACCTAACCTAACCTTACCTTACCTAACCTAACCTAACCTAACCTTACCTTACCTAACCTAACCTAACCTAACCTTACCTAACCTAACCTAACCTAACTATTCAAATATAACGTATTCGTCGCCGTTTCTCTATACAAGTCAGTTCGTATGATATCAGCAATTGCTGTTATAACCTAACCTAACTATTCAAATATAACGTATTCATCGCCGTTTCTCTATACAAGTCAGTTCGTGTGAAATCGGCAATTGGCTGATATTAAAATACGTAATTTCGGGAGAAAAAACCGCACAACCTATATCGTTCAAACTTTAGAAGATTACTTGTAAAGTCGCGAGTACAAAACAATACGGACAAATTATTTAAATAATGAACCTTGTCAGCAGTCATTAAGAGCTTGAGTTTAATCGGATATGAGTAGCGTGTTTGTGACAATAGTAGAGCAGTTTTAGAGCTTCCATAGTTCATTTTCACTTTTTACTCGAGAAAGTTTGTGCAGTGTTTCAACACCATTTATATCTTCGTTCATTTGACCTTGGTGTAAATATTGATCGTCAGGTTGTTTGTATAGGCAAAGAAGAACTAACTATTTCAAAAGGCCGCCATTTTAAAGTTTTTTTTTTAAACATTTAATTAACAATCTTGTTATTAAAATCCTAACTTTATAAATCCGACTTTAGTTTGGACTACTAGTATTAATATTGATGAGTTTTTATAAATTTTAAGGTTATGTTTCTTTTTAATGACTCGCTTATTTTCAGATAAAACATGTTTTGCGTATTGGATGAATATTTTTAATCTACACGAAACTCTGTTAGAAATTATTTCAAAACAATTTGTTTTAAAATTTACTAGGCCTAACAGACCACCATTTTGAAATTTAGATGCAGATTTTTCTGGTTAACTGACTCGTCAAAACGTTCCTTAAACCAAACCTAAATATCAAATTTGAAGAAAATCGGACCACAAATGCGACTCCTACAACGTGACTAAGATACGTAAATAAAATTGGTCCCAATTCAGTACATTGCGGCAAACCAGAACGTCGTAGTTCATTTAATATCGCCCAGAGGGAGTTATTAGGACGATTAGGCGTATTAGCAATGGCGATGATAATTTTAGAATGGCAGTGACTGCATCAAGAGAAAGAGAGATGACTTCATAATATATCGTTACAACATTGTGTGAGCAGTTTGTTTTTATCGCATACCATAGTAATGACTCTTCGCTCTCGAGTGATTAGAACGTTTTTAAACGTCCGATGTTGATAGAATTAGATCTCGTGGATATGAGTCGAGGTTGTGCATTACGTTATGCGTTGGGAAATTAGATGAGACTTGTTGGTATTATGGGAGGTGAATTTTTACTGCCTCACACTTACTGCCGTTTTGAGTTAATCTGAGTTCAAAAAAGTGGTTTTTTGAAGTAATGTGCGCCATTTGTATCATATTCTACAGACAAAATATTCGAGAATTTAATAAAATTTTCGTATTTAATTTTTTTTTTTTTCATTTTTCTTATAATTCAAAATACAGGGGGATATTTCTCATAACAAAAACAACTCAAAATTACTGTTATATTTTGATATATTTTTGTTCGAGTGTAGTCTCTAATACTCTAATCAAACCGTGTTGGTATCTATCTCCCCCCACCCCCAATGCAGATTTTATAAAACACGTAATATCTCAAAATAGACTGCTCCGATTTCGTTAATTTTTTTTTTTTTATTAAAATGACGCTTATTGGACGATTTACTCGTGTACAAAATTGGTAGTAAAATATTATCGTTTTAAACTAATTAGCAAAAACTGAAATTAATTTAATAGATTGTCATTTGAACTCCATTTTGTTTAAATACAATTTGACGCGCGTTTATGGCACAAGAGAAGAGCAACTCTATTTAAATATCTTATTGAAGGAGGCCATGATTCATTTTATACGTTTTGGCAATTACTGGACCTTTTATTTTGGACACAAATAGTTTTTGGTTGGTTTTTGTTTGATTTTGTGATTGAGCTAGTTCAAAACTTTTGTGTATTTGTTAGATTTTGTTTACTTTGACATATATATTTAAATAACCGTTTATTTAGTAAAGAAAAATGATCTTTCTGAGGTAAAGATGACGGTATACCGTCGAAACCGGTAGTCCACTAGGAATATACAAGGATCGTTGACGTTAAGGTAACCTGTATTAGTTGATTAAAACATTATATTGTGTAAAAACAACAATTTACAGAACGCAGTAGATGACAATATCATCGCCATTCTAACTCAAATCACCTCTGAATAATATAACACTGGCAATAATTTAAGCAGCATTCTGGATTGCCACAATATACTGTATTGGGGCCTACTCTATTTATTTTTGTTTTTTGGTAAACGTTCTAGAAGGGGTAATTTTATTAAGATTTCGTTCAAGCAA
The DNA here is from genome assembly GCA_963513935.1 of Aphrophora alni. Lineage (NCBI taxonomy): Eukaryota > Metazoa > Arthropoda > Insecta > Hemiptera > Aphrophoridae > Aphrophora > Aphrophora alni. Next base: position 12,870,783 of record OY740779.1, on the reverse strand, counting down.
AGTAGGTGCGGTTTTATGGACCGTTGAAGAATTTTTTAAAGCAGATAAATTTGTTTGCAAATTTCAAAATGGCGGCTCACTTTTATATTTAAAGGCAACTTTTTATGGATACTTTTTTTTTAAATCCGCAAGACCTACAATAACTCACTCTCTGTACCTTAAAAATCTGAAAAGCATACTGATGCCTTTTCTACGACAAGAAATTTAGCTAATGATTAAAAAGATACAGGTTGGTTTCAATGCCATTCTAATTATCGTCGCCTTCTATTCGTCCTACTAATTCATTCCTCCTTCGGGCAATATGAACTGTGACACTCTTTCATAACTGTTGGCAGGATGTTCACACTGGGCATCCCGCAATGGACCAATATTGGGACTTATTCTGTTCGTTTTGTTTTAGTAAACACACTGCATTTCGTTTTGAGCATCATCTTTGTTTCAAATTTCGTGCGCAGAATCGTTTCCATGAACCAGTAGACAAATTAGTTGAGCAGGACAATTGGTTTGGAAAGTTTCAAAATGGCGGGCCGTTTTTTTTAATATTGCGTCGTAGAAGATCCTTGTTCACGTTATACATATGTATCTCGGTTATGTTTTGTTCGATTCTCATGTTTTTGGTGTTGACAGATTGGAAATAAAATTTTATAAAAAAAATTGTTCTTAGTAAATTTTTGTATTTTTTACCGTTTACCCGCCATTTTAGATTAAAAGTTTAAAATGGCCACCATTTTGAAATTTTAAATTGGACCAATTTGAATTTTTTTTCTACAGTACCTAGGTCTCTTTTATTTAAACATACTTACCGAGTTTTATAAAGATCGGTTGAAAAATTATAAAAATAACAATTATTTTGTAAAAAATACAAAATGGTGGATATCTGGTAAACGAAGCGTTTTTGGAAAAAAAAATTATTCGTGATTTTCTCTTTATTTTGACCCATGTAACCTTTTCCCAGAGTTTGGCACTTTACTTATGGGACACCCTGTATTTACACAAAGGTGCATCTAATATTGTCTTAATCTATTGAAGAGGTGTACAGAAAAACTTCGCAATGTAGAAAAATTGATAGATAATTTCAAAATGGGGGGACCGATTTTCAAAATAAGATAATGTAAATATATATTTCTTATTTTTATTTCAAAAAATACTTTTCTGAATTTTTTTTTCTCGTAAGTATTACAATTTAATTTATAAAATTGTAACCTTCAAAATTTGTAAATCCAAAAGTGTTTTATAAAATAATAAGCGAAAAATGTCTCACTAAAAAAAAACTAAATGATGAGAAACATAACCTCAAACTTGTATTTTTAATTGTCGCACTTGTTAGAACTTTACTTAAAACACAAACTGTTTTACTATTCGTCGTAGCCTATATGGTTGAAAAGTTTCAAAATGGCGTGTTTTGAAACATGTTGTTAGTTGCTATTACCTAGAGGGCATAACGGTACGTTTTATACAAGTGGTCATTACAAAGGTCGATGTCGCTAATCGAGCAGATATGTAAAAACAACAGAATCTCGTCATATGTCCGTGAATGAGCTGCAAGACGGTTTCACTTAAATTACAGCAGACACGTTTTTTGATGAGCCTCAGCAATAAATTCCTTACCGAGCAGAAGCCATCTTAATCAAGGACAACCTACCGGTAAGACTTACACGTGTAAAGGAAGCGACGTTTCATTAACCCTCTCAACTCTCGTCCTCAGAGCAGAACAATGGTTCTGCGGCCTACGCAACTCTGCAACAGGAAATAGTCCATTCTATTATTGTTTCAATAATAGAAATGTAGGAGTTTCTGTGTCCCGGTGTTTACATTTTAATAATAGGCCGACATTTAATTGAATTAAACACTATAACTACGTTCTTTAATGACGAATTTTGGTGTTTTTTTTTGGAAGAAGACAAACCAACGAAATATTTCTGCATGTGGAATCTAAATGGGAAAAAAGCTCCTTTGGGAAATGTTTCCTCCATGTCTCTAAGCAATAAAAATGTATCACTTATTTATTTATTTCGTAAATCATTTTTACGGTTCAAAAATGTTTACTCGGACAACTCGATTTTATTTATATACAATTTACAGACACAAGCGAAGCAAGGTTAGAAACATGCAAGTTTAGGTTAGGTTAGGTTAGGTTAGTTTAGGTCTGGTTTGGTTTGGTTAGGTTAGGTTAGTTTAGGTTAGGTTATTTTAAATACGGTTAGTTTAGCTGGTTAGGTTAGTTTAGGTCTGGTTTGGTTAGGTTAGGTTACGTTAGATTAGGTTAGGTTAGGTTAGTTTAGGTTTGGTTTGGTTAGGTTAACATGAAAATTAGGTTCGGTTAGTTTAGGTTAGGTTTGGTTAGGTTAGACTAACAAGGAAGTTTAGGTTAGGTTAGTTTAGGTTTGGTTTGGTTAGGTTACGTTAACAAGAAAGTTTAGGTTAGGTTAGGTTAACAAGAAAGTTTAGGTTAGGTTAGGTTAGTTTATGTTAGGTTAGGTTAGGTTAGTTTAGGTTTGGTTAGGTTAGGTTAACAAGAAAGTTTAGGTTAGGTTAGGTTAACAAGAAAGTTTAGGTTAGGTTAGGTTAACAAGAAAGTTTAGGTTAGGTTAGTTTATGTTAGGTTAGGTTAGTTTAGTTTAGGTTTGGTTTGGTTTGGTTAGGTTAGTAAGCAAGTTTAGGCCCTTATTTTAAACGGAATCCATGGCTCATTTTAATTTTTTCAGTAACAACTACAAAATTGACATTTTTAATAGTTCGATTGATTTTTCTCTAGTTTTGAAGTTCAGTGAGTCTTTTTTTAAATTTTTTTTCACTATTTACTAACAATTCAGATTTCATAGCTGAGACCTGGGTTCTAACTTCTCTTAAGGTCAACCAGCGTGGCGTATTTAAACCAACTGAAGTATAATGCCGGATACAACTGTCTTAAAGCTTCTAAGGAGCAAATATGAGTATACAGTCTATTAAAGCAGAGCGTGTACGAGATATTATGTTACGGACAATAACTTAGTACCCCCCTACTACTGGTACAATACAATATTGTTTTGCGGAAGTGTTTGTTGATAAAAGTGTAGACGGGGAGACATTTATAATGGCGCGTGAACAAACTCGCACACAATAATAACAAAAGAGACGCTGTCTCAAAATCGGTTCTAACGATTTTGATAAAATTGTATTGAAATGTACAGTCTGAGGTTCTGAAATAACACTTATTTATCTTCTTCATCTTACAAAAATGAAATGACCGTTCGTGAGTGTTTGAAAAATGAAAATGGTTAGGTTAGGTTAGGTTAGGTTAGGTTAGGTTATTTTAATATTCCGTTTAGGCCCTTATTTTAAACGGAATCCATGGCTCATTTTAAATTTTTCCATTTTATCTTCTTCATCTTACAAAAATGAAATGACCGTTCGTGAGTGTTTGAAAAATGAAAATTTATCGTCATTCTAAAATTACGAATATTTTCAAATTCGGGCAAAACGATTTCCATCAAATTTCGATGAACTGAAAATATATCGTAACGGAAATCATTACGTGAAATTGAAAGTAAAATTACGGTGCGAGAATAATTAAGGAAACAAAACTTTTTTTTTTTTAATATCTCAAGAAGTAGACTATACTTTTCTCTAACTTTTGGTTTGACACATTTTGTTTAGGTATTTAAAATCATTGTATTTCAGCAACATTTCGTCGTTTATACAAATTTGATTTTTACGACACAGCCTAATGGTAGATTTTCTCTTTCTTTAACTTTTCTCTCGTGCTGACGGTTTGGGGGGGGGGGGAATGATCAAATTGAGTTGCCACATTTCAGAAGAATTTCATTAGATTTGTTGAATTGGATTTTGAGAAAATAGACTTCAGTATTTTGGTTTTATGATAGCTACTCCAAATTTTAAGCTGTGAACAATTTTTAAAAAAATTCTAACTAAACCTAAGGACTTGGCTAATTTATGTCTATATTTCAAACTTTGTCAATTGTTTCGAAAAAAATTCATTTAATTATTTTTGTTCTGTAATGCATTGCAGAAGTGTGCAGAATAATCGTTTTATCTTTATCACCATTGTTGTCTCGTAAACTTTTGATACAAAAATTCTAAATGGGGAACCTGCATTACGTTTTCGTGATATTTAAAAACCCGTTTTGAAAACTTAAAAAATGGCCGACATTAACCAATATGGCGCCCAACTTGAGCATTTCTTATGAACTCTCTATATTTTATAAAATTTTCATACATTGCATAATCATCGTTCTAAAGCCAAGTCAGTGGAGACCTCTAGCCTAACTATAATATAATACACAACTAAATATTTACTTGTAATATATATAAATAAACTGTTCTTAATAATTATAAATTTTACAAAAAAAAAGACTCTTTTTGTCCTTTTTGATTTTTTTAATAAATCCACTCGTTTAGGAGTTACAGGCGCTTAAAGTTTAGGAAAAATTGATGTTTGATGCAATTTCGGTTGACGATTTTTTAGTACTTCCCATTGTTGAATTAATTTAAAAATAAATTGCTATAAATTAGTTTGTTTACCTCTTAACCGGTTTCTGTATTCATTACTGCTAATTGAGTTAATCAATTTCAAAAAGTTTGTTTTTCTGTTGACCTGTTAAAGTTTAAAGTTTTTTTAAGAAATTATTATTTTCTTGTTGAGTTGTGTACATTTTTTATTTTTCCGTGTCTATTACCTGATTTATCTAGATTTTATCTATTCTATAAGTTATTTATTTTACGTTCAGTTCTGTGCTGGTGTTTACAATTCCATAATCTAAGCTCGATTATTTTCTAAAATTCTATTCAACAATGGGAAGTTGGAAAAATCGCTTACTAAATATGCATCACACGTCAATTTTTCAAAACTTTATGTTCCTATAACTCCTTAACGAGAGGGTTTAACAAAAAAATCACGAATAATAAAGAAGTCTTATGATTGTCTGTACAATTTGAAAATATCAATATAAACGATTTTGTAAGAAATTTAAAAGTTGGTCGCCATATTGGCTAGTAGCGGCCATTTTGTAAGTTTGCCTCATTTATAGTTTTTCAACTTTATGAGATACCAATAAACAAATAAAGATAAATGATCAACCTGTATAATTTTTTTAATATATGTGGGTCAAAGTACCTTAAAAAATATACCCCCCCCCCAAACTTAACTTTGATTTTTTTTTTTTATAAGTGAAATTATAGCTTCTCAAATTTAAATAGAGGAATGATGCTACCGAATAAAAAGACTGCAATTTTCTGACTGGTATAGACATGAAGTCCAGATTAATAAATAAATACTGAAATAACTATATACATAAATATATAATAGACTATACTTGGCATACAGATAACATGTTAGGACGACAATTTCTTTTGTTGTAGTGTAACCCGCTCGTTTGCCGATCTCGACCTTAGTAATATACTTAACAATACATGCTGCCGCTATATATTTTATAATTATGTAACCATTTTTTTTTTCAATCAAATTCACTGAAATACAAGTTTTGCTGATTTCTTTCTTAATTTCGGAGTTTTTTTTATCGTATGAAAATCCGGTTTCATAATGTAAATTTTAAATCTGTATGAAACTATTTGGAGGGGGGGGGGGTAAGTGGTATAAAAAAATTAATCCGTTACTTAAAATTTATTAAAGGATTTTTTCGGTAAACTAAATTTGTTTGACGATTAGTAAATCTGATTCGACAAAGAAAACCCAATCGAAATTGGGACTGGAGCTGAGTGTTTTACTTTCTCACATACGTAATGGGTCAAAAACTGTTGTTTTCGTTTTTTTCTTCTTCTTTTTCATGTACCCCTTTAGAGATCCTGCTAGTTCTAAAGGGTGGTTTTCGACTTATCTGTCGTATGTAAAGGGGGCAGATGCCCAAATGCGAGGACCTTGTTTTATTAAATTAAGTATTTAGGTAAATTTTAACTCTACCTCGGTACTTTTTCAAATCAAATTTTGCCCCAAGTGTAGATTCTAAGAATTGAAACAAAACTTATTTTTGCCTTTTTTACAAAAAAAAACCCCCCAAAAAATGGCATTTACCCACTTGGTTCGAGTTTTAATAAAATTTGAAAATTAATTACAAGAATCGTGTTACAAAACAAAAGTAAAAGAAATTACGATTCAGGTATATTTTTTTTTCAAAAATGGCGCCCTTTTTTCATTTTCATTTTTTGAGTAACAGTTTTGGATGAAAACAGAGTAATAGTTTTGTTCAGCAAGAATTTCGATTGGGTGTTTGAAATAGTTCGTGCAATATTTTTGTACTGTTTATTAAACACATTATAACAGTCGTCTTCGAAGCTAAAACTATTCACCTGTTACTGTCCCTTGTCTTTCACATTTATTTATATTTAGCTTTACCAACAGGAACTTAAATTATTATCCTTTTTATTTTTGAAAATTGCATACCAATCTGAAGCCAGAAAAAACAGATGTTTTTATTTCCAATTTTGAAACTTACGAGTCTGAATGTTTGGTTTTTGAACCAAAGTCAGAACACCATTTTCCAACCGTAATAATTATAATTTTCCTACTCTAGTATCACTCATTTATATTAATTTAAATAATTATTAAAAATATTTTAACTGCTATTTTAGAATTATATAAGAAGTATTTTAAAAATTTACTAATTTACAAATTAATAACTATTAGTGATAACAGCGATTGATTTCGTTGTTTAGACTGATGAGGAGGTTAAAAACAAGGAGTAATTAGGGGTCGGAATTCAAAACCTAACCGCGAGCAATAAACCATTATAGTTCTGCCAGCTTTACAAATATATATATAATTAATCATATATATATAATATAATTATAATATAATAATAATATATATATATAATATATAATTTATCTAAAATGCTATAATCTCAAAATCTGATTTTATATTTCTTCTTTCAAACCATTCGTTGTATTGCATTTAACACCATTTTTTTTTTATACAAAACCAATTTTGTTTTAAATTGTCAAAATGTAATCAAAAATTATTAAAACAAATTGTTTGTTTTTTAGCGATAGCTCCAGAAGCAGACATTTGTTATGTTATATATATATTTTTTTTAATTTAATCAAAATTTTGAAGTAAGTGTCTAAAGTATTTCATATCAATAGTAATTTAAACTTCAACCAAAATATTCAATCTCTTTTCATTTGTTTTCATGCAATTTTTTTAAAACAATTATTCCGACTTACCTTTTCCCCAGGCGTTGATTTACACTTTAAAATCACAGTTCAACAAAGTTCTTTAACACTCATTAAATGCCGTCGCTCGAATAGCAAATCTAAAACAAATCGATCAAATGAAGAACGGTTTCAACTCTCGTCTGTCGAGACACGACTTATTGTGTAATGTGTGTTATATAAATATTACTATTGAATGTATGCAAGATATGAATAGATAAATAGTAAAATTAAATGAAATAAAAGATAAAAATTCTAAATGAATATAAGTAAAATAATGAGTTTTAAATTTACACTTGGGAAATCAACTGTAAAAATTACAGATGCAAAAGAAAACCATTGTTAAATATATGTGTGAATTTATGGAAACAGTAAAATTAAAGAAATAATAGATGACAATAAAACCAATACAGTTAAAATTTAGTTAGAAATTTAATGGAAAAAAATTAAATATATAAAAGAAATAGTAAATATTTTTTTTTAAATATAAACAAGGTTTATTTATCCAAAGAGGTAAAAAAAAATGAGTATAGTAAAAATAATAAAAATACTGAATTATAGAATCAACGACAAAAATTAAACATACAAAAGAAGAAAAAAATATTATTTTCTATGAATTTTTACAATAATATAAACTGATTTACAAAGTTATTTTAAATTTTAAATCTACAAAAAAGTATATGAAAATTTTATTAGACAAACACTATTTAATTTATATTTTTAATTATAAAAATATTAAAATTTTTAAAAAAATCATTCAAATTAAAAAAATATAACATTTAAATATTAGTAAAATTTACTCAGTTGTACTTTTTGATTTAATATTTTTTAAACTTAAAAGCTTAACTTTTACAAATATCTTTTTTCAATATAACTCTATTAAAATTAAATTCAGTGTAAATTTCACTAAAATTTGTAACAAATTTTTTTAAAAATCATACAAATTTAAAAATATAACATTTAAATATTAGTAAAATTTACTCAGTTGTACTTTTTGATTTAATATTTTTTAAACTTAAAAGCTTAATTTTTACAAATTTCTTTTTTTAATATAACTCTATTAAAATTAAATTCAGTGTGAATTTCACTAAAATTTGTAACAAAATTTTTAAAAAATCATACAACTTTAAAAATATTACATTTAAATATTAGTAAAATTTACTCAGTTGTACTTTTTGATTTAATATTTTTTAAACTTAAAAGCTTAACTTTTACAAATTTCTTTTTTCAATATAACTCTATTAAAATTTAATTCAGTGTAAATTTCACTAAAATTTGTAACAAAATTTCGTGAATAAGAAACGTGTTCACAAAAAAAAATACAAATTTAACTTTCCCTATCTTTTTGACATGAAATTCTCTTTATCTCTTACAAATTGCACAAATCACAAATAAGGGGGTGGTTGGTCTCACTGCGTTGATCGTACCGATCCGATGTGTGTTCTACGGTAACGGAATCACTAGTGAAAGTCTATCCAGACCTGGATTCATAATATAAGTGTAAGTATAGCAATAGCAAGGTAACAAAACAGGTTTTTATGCTACCTTGCAGTATGCTTCGGGCTATGCTTTTGTTTCGCACCAGCCTCTTATCGTCTCCACTGAACCAATCATAACAGAACTTACATATATGTAAATTTGTGAATCAACTTTTTGTAAGTCTTTTAAGGGTGAGCAATATAAAGGACGAAAATTAATTAGTGCAGGAGTTTGGAAATTTAAATATTAAAAAATGGAATTTTTAATATTTAAAAAAATATATATTTTAATTTGTCAAATAATGTACGTAGTATAGATACTGTTATTTCAAAAATAATCCAAAAAGTGGTTTTTGGAAAGTGTCTAACGTACAGTCCAAACGCTGAACCAATTTTAATGAAATTTATTATTTGGAATATTATTTTACGTGTATCTTGTTTTTTTATTTATTATTTTTTTTTTTTTGTCAAACGCAAAATTACAATTTTCTCAAGATCGGCTCCAACGATGTTGTTGAAATTTTGTACAAGTGTAGCTTCTAAATAGCTAAATAAAATGTATCGGACGTTATATCTCCCAAAATACCGGTACGTGATTTATCGGTAAAATAACAACAACAAAAATCGATCATGAGGCTATTTTTGCGTGTTTTTTTTAAATATCGGCTCAACCGATTTTCATCAAATCAGCTGTCATTGAAAGTTCGTTTTAATCAAATAAGATTTACGCTGAGGGAATGTTTATGGCACAAGTGTGGCAAGTTTAGGTTGGTAATTTAATGTAGAAATATTCTTTCAAGGACCCCGTCCATGGTTTCTTTTCATTTTTTGATCGACAAGTACCGAAACGTCATTTTTGGAGACGATTAATATTTTTTTTTTTTTTTTTTTTTAGGTTTTTGGGATGGGTTAGGTTAGGTTAGGTTAGGTCAAGTTAGGTTAGACACCCGTCTACGAATTTTGATCTTTTATTAAAACATACTGATTTTCAGACTGTACAACGTAAAAGGAAAGTATGTAAAAAAAAAAAACTTTTAAATTAGAGCCATATTGAAATTAAATCCTAGCGTACTGGGCCAATTTGATGGAGATCCAATTAGATACTACTTGTATTATTGCGATAGTTTTCTAATTTCTAGGTTATGTTTTAACGATTTTGTTTTTAGTAATAACTTTCTTTCATCGTTGAAAACATGATTTTAAAACTGCACAAATATGGGATAATTGTGTGACGTTCAATGAAACATTATCTAAAAAAAACGTTGGTTTTATAACCGGTTGCCATTTTGAAATTTACACGCCTATTTTTTCTTTAAATTAACTTGTCCAAAGGTTTCTACTTAGCAAATTTGAACAAAATCTAACCTTCGTCTAGAGCGTTTAAAGTAGATGGTAATTTTTAGTCTTTTAAAGGCAACCACCTATAAATTTTGAATAATAGAAAAATGAAAAACGTTCAAGATATGCTCAAAATATTCCGTTTTTTAAGCCATTTTCAAAACATTCCAGATTTATTTTACATCCTGTATTTTACGATCTAGGCTATACAAAATTTTCACCCTCTGGGACACTCTCGAGGGAACTTTTCTTCATGTATTCTCGGGTTTGATACTTCGTTTTCTCTTGACCAACTCTTGTTCTTTTCCGACTCTGACGCTATTAGAATATTTGGAAAGCTAGGAGTCTTTATTTTATATTCTTTTTTTTTATCTAAAAGAAAAAAAACTAATCACAGATATTCATAAAGTTAAAAGACAAGTCGTACAGAAGATCCCTGAAACTTGACAAAGTCCTTGACTGGCAACAACCTACGCAAAAGAAAAAAAAAATTCACGGCTAATAAAATACACGCTACAGAAAATAAATAAAATTGTAAACAGTTAAAGATAAAATTCGATGAAGAAAACTTGACTCAATGCGTTACTTGGATGATAGAATCTCTATAGAAAATGTACAAATAAGGGAGATAATTATCCGAAATTCTTAGTCCCACCTACGTGTTGGATGTGGACAGTTTTTAAACGTATAACAAGTTGACTGTAGGACTTCGTTTCTACGGTGTTAAAGTCTCCGAGTCCTGCCCACTTTATTTAACCTTCTACTTTATAAAAACGTCCAGTTTATAACACCACCCACATGTCTGTCTTGATGCAAGTTAAAGAGGTGGTTTACATGCGACAAACGATATTGGTATACTGTTGTATGCGTCATCAAAACGCGTGTTATCCCTTCGCAATGAGCGTTTAGTTGTTCCTGACGTTTTAAAGATGGAGTGGAGAAACAATTCTGAAATCTACTTTATACTTTTTGCGTATAAAAACCTCCAAATCTGCCCCGTAATGTCCCAGAGATTTCAGCAAGACTGGATTTTACAGGAGAATTGGAAATCTTACGTTAGTCGAAAGCTAACTACCAAAACGTTTAAGGAGATATGTTTGTAATAACATATAACAATATAACATAAACATATGTTTATGACGTTTTTTCTTTCTTTTGGCCTGTAGAATGAGCTCAAAAAGCGCCGGTAAAATTACCCTGTATATTGAATTTCTATGTAGAAAGAAGTCCCATAATATATGATAGTAGGAGGATCAATATGTGGGTTGAACTGTTGTAGTTTGGTGAGTTCAGGTTCAGAATGCGCTAGTGCGGGAGTTTATTAGAAAGGTTAGGTTAGGTTAGGTTAGGTTAGATTAGATTAGGTTAGGTTAGGTTAGGTTATGTTAGGTGAGGTTAGGTTAGGTTAGATTAGATTAGGTTAGGTTAGGTTAGGTTAGGTTAGGTTAGGTTAGGTTAAGTTAGGTTAGGTTAGGTTATGTTAGGTTAAGTTAGGTTAGGTTAAGTTAGGTTACATTAGGTTACGTTACGTTAAGTTAGGTTAGGTTAGGTTATGTTGGGTTAGGTTATGTTAGGTTGGTGCTTCTAATGTTTGAGGTCAAATCATACGATGGAGATGAGCAATCTAGTACTGAGAAATTTTTGTTACGTGTAAGATGATCAATAGACATTACAAATTCTTTCTTATGTGGTAGGAGGAACGCTGTCGCGTTCCTAAATTAAACCGTCAATCTCTTTGCTCATGTAGGTATCTGTGCTAATTCATGTTTTAAACATATGTTTTTGACTTAAACTCGAACTGAATATTTTATTGAATTTAAATATTTTTAGACTCTAATGATTTTGATTTTTTTTCTTCGTAAGGATCCGCACAAAACGATCGTTCACCGATCCCTTCAGTAATTTTTTTTTGGAACTGTTAACGTATAATCGGGTTTACTGATTTCGGTGAAATTTTTGCGAACTGTGATAAAATTAATAACGAAAATAAATGTATACAATTGTAAAAGAAGGAAACAGCGGTTCAGGAGTAGCCTAATTGCTAAAAATGACAGCTGTCATTAAAAATTCAGTCAAATCTATAGTACTGATTTTTATTGAATTTTGACATATTAAAACATCTAAGGACTAAATTATTTGAATATTTTCATCTTTCTAAAATTTCCGGTTTTAGCTTTATGGTACAAAAAAAAAAAAGAAAATTAAATAGATCGGTTTAGATCTTAATCCTTTATATTTCATGTCGTTTATGTAGTAACCTACAACCACAACAAATGAAGCGATTCTAATGAATTTTTTTTTTCGTTTTTCGATCAATTAAAATTGGGAGGGTAGCTGCCATTTTAAAATTTATATGATGATTTTTCTGTTTAGAAAGTTTTTCCAATTGTTTGTAACCAAAACAAAGACGATAAGACAAGACGGCAACATGATAAACGTTGACAGCGGAATGGAGCTGAGTCAATGTCTTTATCAGCAGTAGTAGTTATGACGTCACTTCTCCGCCCGCCTTCAACCTCACCTGGCGCGCATTATGAAAGTCCACGCAAATCCATCAGGAATACTCCAATCGAAACTCTGAAAAGATTCCAGAAAAACATCCCCTCCTTTAAAAAATATTGAATATTGTAATAGCGTTATTTTTATATGTACTAAATTTCATATAATTTCAATTGCCAACTTAACCTAACCTAACTTAACTTACCTAACCTCAACAACCTAACATATTCTAACCTTGACCTAACTTAACTTTACCTAACCTAACCAAATTACCCTAATCTCTACTAACCTAACCTTGCACAGAGTTATTCTTCCACAGCAATAACTTTTTACTTTTCAAAAGTATTATTATTTTTTAGGTTGTACAGAAACAAAAAAAAAAGATGCCGAGGACGTAGTTTTGAATTTGTCTGTCTATCTAGCGTCTGCCGTTTGTCTATCTTATCTGATAAACGCGTAAACCGATTTAAGTCAAATTATATGGACCATATTTTAGAGATATCCCAAGACTTTTCAATAACTAAAAATTTATGGATAATTGTCACGAATACCCTCTAAAGACCGAAGTAAAACGTATTGGTCTTCTTAGTTGGCTGTGTTATAAAATACCGTTTGTATTAAAAGAGGCTCTACCGATTTCGTTCAAACTTCGACTGCCTTCATCAAACCTCGTTAATACAATAAGACTTACTGAGGAAGTGTTATGGCACTGGCTAAGCAAGTTTAGGTAGACTACTATTAAATTTAAAAGCGTTAATCGTGAAAAAAGTTAAAAGACATTTTTGTGAACAACAATTTTATTTGGTTGTGAGAATGTTTGCGCAATGTTTTTGCAACGTCTGTTTAAAATATTAACTTCAGATTGGTCAGTTCTATAATCTCGAATTCTAAAGTCAGTGCAATATTTTCCAACTTTTATTTCGATTTCCTGATCACACACATCGTTTTCTGGAACACCCTGTATACAATCCTGTTTCCTCACCAGTTAAGATTTCCCAAACAATTACAAGACAAATAGGCTACACTGAGTGTGGCAACATAATTGACGATGTTGCTTCATTCAAATTTGGTCAATGACTTCCAAGGTCTTGTGGATACTAGGAGGCCCGCCGCCATGTTTGCTTTAACGACATTAAAAAGTAATTTAATTACGATAGAGTTGCGCGCATGCGCGATTAACTCTGTAATGAATCCGTCGTTGATTTCACAAACATTCCTAAAATCAAATATGAAATGAACTCCGATTTTTAATGCGTCCTTAATCTGTTTCGCTGTAACAATTGACTTGGAGTGATGTTGATTGTAGGATCAGAGTTGGAAGGATTAATTTAGAGGTTGGATTCATCAAGATATGTGGCAATGTTTTAGACGAATATTTGCGCTAATATACTCGTATTCGATCGCTGTTTGCCAACGAACAAATAATCGACGAATATTTACCCGAATTTGAGCGCTATTTGTCGTAAAATCACGAATATTAGTTTGAATTTTCAACCACTGTTTGTCAAGATTCGCTTTTAGTTTTTTATTAATTATTTCTTAACAGAATTTTTTTTGTTATTTGCAATTTTTCACTAGTTTGAGTTAAACTTCACTTTTCACTAAAATTTCAACTAAATCGGCAGTACTGCTTTTTTAGGTAATGTCCTCTTTTAAAACTGTTCTATAGTAGATTATTTGAATATTTTACTAATATTTCTCCAACCAGTATTGTTTGAGAGATGGTGACCAATATGTTTAAAACTGTTCTATAGTAGATTATTTGAATATTTTACTAATATTTCTCCAACCAGTATTGTTTGAGAGATGGTGACCAATATGTTTAAAACTGTTCTATAGTAGATTATTTGAATATTTTACTGATATTTCTCCAACCAGTATTGTTTGAGAGATGGTGACCAATATGTTTAAAACTGTTCTATAGTAGATTATTTGAATATTTTACTGATAATTCTCCAACCAGTATTGTTTGAGAGATGGTGACCAATATGTTTAAAACTGTTCTATAGTAGATTATTTGAATATTTTACTGATAATTCTCCAACCAGTATTGTTTGAGAGATGGTGACCAATATGTTTAAAACTGTTCTATAGTAGATTATTTGAATATTTTACTGATAATTCTCCAACCAGTATTGTTTGAGAGATGGTGACCAATATGTTTAAAACTGTTCTATAATAGATTATTTGAATATTTTACTGATAATTCTCCAACCAGTATTGTTTGAGAGATGGTGACCAATATGTATAAAACTGTTCTATAATAGATTATTTGAATATTTTACTGATAATTCTCCAACCAGTATTGTTTGAGAGATGGTGACCAATATGTTTAAAACTGTTCTATAATAGATTATTTGAATATTTTACTGATAATTCTCCAACCAGTATTGTTTGAGAGATGGTGACCAATATGTTTAAAACTGTTCTATAATAGATTATTTGAATATTTTACTGATAATTCTCCAACCAGCATTGTTTGAGAGATGGTGACCAATGTGTTTAAAACTGTTCTATAATAGATTATTTGAATATTTTACTGATAATTCTCCAACCAGTATTGTTTGAGAGATGGTGACCAATATGTTTAAAACTGTTCTATAATAGATTATTTGAATATTTTACTGATAATTCTCCAACCAGTATTGTTTGAGAGATGGTGACCAATATGTTTAAAACTGTTCTATAATAGATTATTTGAATATTTTACTGATAATTCTCCAACCAGTATTGTTTGAGAGATGGTGACCAATATGTTTAAAACTGTTCTATAGTAGATTATTTGAATATTTTACTGATAATTCTCCAACCAGTATTGTTTGAGAGATGGTGATCAATATGTTTAAAACTGTTCTATAGTAGATTATTTGAATATTTTACTGATAATTCTCCAACCAGCATTGTTTGAGAGATGGTGATCAATATGTTTAAAACTGTTCTATAGTAGATTATTTGAATATTTTACTGATAATTCTCCAACCAGTATTGTTTGAGAGATGGTGACCAATATGTTTAAAACTGTTCTATAATAGATTATTTGAATATTTTACTGATAATTCTCCAACCAGTATTGTTTGAGAGATGGTGACCAATATGTTTAAAACTGTTCTATAATAGATTATTTGAATATTTTACTGATAATTCTCCAACCAGTATTGTTTGAGAGATGGTGACCAATATGTTTAAAACTGTTCTATAGTAGATTATTTGAATATTTTACTGATAATTCTCCAACCAGTATTGTTTGAGAGATGGTGATCAATATGTTTAAAACTGTTCTATAGTAGATTATTTGAATATTTTACTGATAATTCTCCAACCAGCATTGTTTGAGAGATGGTGATCAATATGTTTAAAACTGTTCTATAATAGATTATTTGAATATTTTACTGATAATTCTCCAACCAGCATTGTTTGAGAGATGGTGACCAATATGTTTAAAACTGTTCTATAATAGATTATTTGAATATTTTACTGATAATTCTCCAACCAGTATTGTTTGAGAGATGGTGACCAATATGTTTAAAACTGTTCTATAGTAGATTATTTGAATATTTTACTGATAATTCTCCAACCAGTATTGTTTGAGAGATGGTGACCAATATGTTTAAAACTGTTCTATAGTAGATTATTTGAATATTTTACTGATAATTCTCCAACCAGCATTGTTTGAGAGATGGTGATCAATATGTTTAAAACTGTTCTATAATAGATTATTTGAATATTTTACTGATAATTCTCCAACCAGTATTGTTTGAGAGATGGTGACCAATATGTTTAAAACTGTTCTATAGTAGATTATTTGAATATTTTACTGATAATTCTCCAACCAGTATTGTTTGAGAGATGGTGACCAATATGTTTAAAACTGTTCTATAGTAGATTATTTGAATATTTTACTGATAATTCTCCAACCAGCATTGTTTGAGAGATGGTGACCAATATGTTTAAAACTGTTCTATAATAGATTATTTGAATATTTTACTGATAATTCTCCAACCAGTATTATTTGAGAGATGGTGACCAATATGTTTAAAACTGTTCTGTAATAGATTATTTGAATATTTTACTGATAATTCTCCAACCAGTATTGTTTGAGAGATGGTGACCAATATGTTTAAAACTGTTCTATAATAGATTATTTGAATATTTTACTGATAATTCTCCAACCAGTATTGTTTGAGAGATGGTGACCAATATGTTTAGTTTAATGCTTAAGCAAAGTTTAATCAAAATCGTTAGACTAGATTTTAAGAAAATCGTAAGATTTATGTTTTATAACGACATGTCGGAATTTTTGTTTTAACTGTCCCAAGATACCGAAAATATCCTCATATACTAAATTTCATTAAAATCGGTCTGTAGATTTTTACTCCAAATACAATCTACAAATCGTTTGGACTGTTGATACTTATTTCAAATCCAATCTACATATAGTTTGGTCTGTAGATTTGAATTGAAAATTCAATTTACAAAACTTTAAATGATTATAAATTAAATATACAGACACCCTATTAACAGAAGTCGATAAACAGATCCAATTACCCATACATGGAGTACG
Organism: Aphrophora alni; assembly: GCA_963513935.1. NCBI lineage: Eukaryota > Metazoa > Arthropoda > Insecta > Hemiptera > Aphrophoridae > Aphrophora > Aphrophora alni. Next base: position 12,853,740 of record OY740779.1, on the reverse strand, counting down.
AAATGGTTTGTGGCTTAGACGAATTATTTAAGAAATAATTATCTTTTGACCTTTTGTTAAAATTAAAGCGTGTACAATGTTATTGGTTATGAAATACCATGTATCTGGGAGATTTTAACAAGTGGTTAGGTAGGAAGCTTGAAGGTTGTTTTAGTTCGGTAATTATTGCAATAAACTTGATATGTATATTATGGAACCGTACTAGAAAATAGTTTAGATTATTTATACTTTCCCACACGAGGAAAGTTTTGGTGGAAACCGATGTTTTCGCAGATATTAATCTCAATATTTTATGCTTAAGGGGGAATGTACGATACAAGTTTTGTGTTTAAATATCCGCCTTCGATATTCCTGTACGACTCCTCCAACAACAATTGACATGGCTTTCACAGAAATGTACATGCTCTACCCCGTGAAGTCTCTCTATTGGTCGGGACCTCCACATAGAAGTTATGCATTAACATACAGCCCTCTACATATAAGTAGTATAGAAACATAACGTTTTGAGTCAAAATGTCTAATTTTCGAGATATATCCATTTTGGTAAGCCCAAGTGGTTTTTGGATTGTGTCTGTCGCATGTGCAGCGCTTTAAAACCCCAAAATATAAAGTAATTTCAATCGAATTTGGTATGCGGGCCTATTATGGCCATATCTCTGAACGTTGCTGTTTTTAACACAAAATTACGATTTACTCAAAATCCTCTTTAACGATTTTGATCAATTTTTGTTCAGTGTTTCTACGCAATCAAATAAAATTAGTCTTCAAAATCTTCAAAAATTCGGATACTTAAATTATCGGTAATAAAACATAGTATCGGTTATGTGGGCATTATAAAAGTTGTAATTTCTTCAAAAGGGCGCCCAACTGTGCAAACTGCAAATAATAACAATTCCAAAAACACTAGTTCGCGAATTACTTTTTGGAGATATGACGACCAATAAGTTTTGTTTGTATCCTTAGAGATTACATTTGATCAAAATCGATAGAAACGATTTTTTCTTTATTTCTTATGCCAGCTACCCCTAACTTTTGAATTCTCAAAATGGAGAAACTCCCACTAAATAAGGCCAAAATATACCCACAACTGAATAAAATCGGTCCACATGTGTGATCTGTAAAGCACTGCACGTTCGACATTTCAAAAACGAACATTATTTTTTTAAACTTTTTTTTTTTTTTACTCATGGACCTTAAAGCGGTTATATCTGCAAAAAAACGCGATATCGTTATCTTACTGTAAACTACGTTTATGTGAAAAATCAAAAAAGAAAGGTCGTGCGTGACCAATTTAAACTGCTTTGAACTTCTACGTGTTTACGAATCGCCTCTGGTATTCTACAAATATCCTTATAATTTACAATAGAACTAAATGAAAGAGCAAGGACACTTAATCGAGGGCAGGAGACATCCTGTCTGAACTTCTTATCCACAACACTGAAGATATGCCCAACACACAAAGAACCAGTTTTTGCAACCAGTCTGGCTTCAAATTGACATTTCCTTTTAACGATACCAGACCCAGTAATTTAACACTTATGTAACCGTTGGGTCTTTGAATTCATTAAATATTTTATGTTGATAAATTGCCTTAACTTGTTCAAAGAAACTTCAAGGTTGGAGACAAAATACGAGGAAATTGGTTAAAATCGATTTCACTTTTGAGATTTTCTAAATCAATAAAGATTTATTAGAAATACCAGAAGAACATGTTAACTTCGACTCGCGTGTTTAGGGTCCTTTATTAGAACTTCGTTGATGACGGTTTTGCTGAGTAGGATCTACCACCGTTGGGGGAGAAAAACATATTACTAGGTCATAAATTGTCGTTGATTATTTGCAGAGCTGTGATTTCTTAATTTGTAAAACGAGTTCAGTAAAAGTTCCTAGAGTGGTGGATGGTTTCAGAAACACAAATCTCTGTAATGACTCGCCATAGTCCAGGCAGCAGATTCTGAATCCTCTCGGTTAACTTTTCTATCAAAAGAAACAAATCGGTGGTTTTCAGAGAGATCTCCTTTAGAATGTTTTGGGTAGAGAAATCTAGTAAATCTTCTTGCAAGTAGGGCCAGGATTCGAGCCATAGTTTCGCCTCTCAGCTATGTAATCCTGTAATTCTTTTCCAATCCAATCTCAGATTTTTGGTAAGCCGTTAAGATACTTCAGATGATGTCCTGTTCTCCTATCTATCGTTCATTCCAAAAAGCGCTCCTAAGGACACATTCTATCCTGCTCAAAGCTGGCAGTCAGATAACTGCTGAACTCTCTCCACAGTTTCACAACATTTCCTACACAGTGTGTAGATGACACCAGTGACCCGTCAACAATTCAATCACTTCTGTAGATCTGACTTGTTCATCTTAAGTGCATCCTCTGTATTGCGTCTTGAAGAACCCATGAGCAACTTCTAAGATTGTGTATTGCCTTCAGCCTTCTTCCAAGTTTTCTGATGTTTCTTTGAGACCCGTTGGGAAGCACACCCACGTACCAAAATATAAGATACTCTACAAACAAGTTCTTCGCCAATAAAGGGGCATTCAGCTCTTGCTTTTAGCGTACCTCTCTACCAGCTTATTCGCACTCCTTAATTGGACTCTTTTCTGAATGATCTACTGAAAACCTGAAAGGAAGCCAATCGCACAGTTTGTTGTACCATAGAGCAGAGACAACAGTAGTCTCTCTCCCTAACTGTGACGACGACGAAAACTGCAAAATAAGGGACTTGTTTTGAATCTGTGGAGGATCAACAGAAGAGTTAAAAAAAAAGTGAACTGTCGCGGAACCCCTGGCAGATGTGGAACATGAAAATTCAATTTCATAAGAAATAAGCAAAATAAAATAGTAACTGACGATTCTGTATCTTATGGTATTAAAGTGACAATTGGTCGATGATAACTGATTTATGCGACGAAAGTATTATCAAGGTATCTAATGAATACTGCATAAATTGTCGTTGTAGATTCTCTTGACTTGTTATCAATGTGCAACTGAAATTCTTCTTTAAGGAATGAAATCAACGGCAATGATTCATCTTTTGCAAAATTCACATTAAAGCCTCCTGATAAAATAATGGTAGTTCGTGTAAATTGTTTTTCAAAATCATTAAACCTCTGAGACTGTATGGAAGCTCTCGTGTACAAATGAAATGATATGGTTGTTTGATTTGGTGAAATATACACAACTATGAGGACTTCTCTTTCATCTTACATTATAATTTTAGAGGCACACAGATCGCCAATGGGTGTTTGACTAACATGAACTTCTGCAGGATTGAGTACTGTCAGATTTATATTTAATGTATTAATAAATGCAACTTTTTTGATAATAAGTTCGCTATTTCATCGTAGATAAGTGGAGTGGTGCCACTACATGCAGATCTGTATCGACTTTTGAATAACATACGAGATAAACTATTAAAAATTATCGCTATTTGAAACTTTCAATTTGTTTTTTTTTCTGAATTTCACACTATAGTCCCCCAACTCAATTTTATATTCTTCTTTTTCGCCGCTATAATATGACAACAAAGACGAACGGACGGCATTTCAAAAAACACTGTTTCGGTTCTTTCAGGTTTTAAAAAACGGACGTCAAAATTTCTTGCGATTAAAAGCCTACCTCTATACTTCGAATGTTGGATAGGTAAAAATCTGATTGAATAATACACACATCGAGAATGCAATCATTAATAACTAAAGCGTTGCCATAGTTACGAGTATAACAGCTGACTAATTTAATAAAACACACAAAATTAGGTTAAGATAACATATTACAATTGAAGCTGATGGTAGTATACTGAGGATGGCGACTTTGTCGTTGAAACGCGTTTAAGTAAAGGTAATTTGTGTGAGATATTGTGTTCGACTTTTAATCTATCTTCTAAATACTGGTTGAGTAAAATAAGAAACCAAAATTATTTAATTTACTCCCTATAATTAAATATTAAATTGTATTTGAAATATACGTTCCCTTTTGAGGTATATAACTTTCTATGGTGGCTTTTTTTTTTTTTTTTTTTTTTAAGTGACAACTCCTAAACCGCCATTTTGTTTATTTGATGAATATATTTTATTTACTTACTACTTGATTTTGTTTTAAAAGAGGGGGGATATTGTTTGAAAAATATGTTTCGTCATACTGCTTCAAAAACAGCTGTTTTCAATACATGCATTGAGATGCTACAGTTGTTCTTTTTAGTTCTAGGACCTAAAAACATCAGCTGAGTTCGAAGTCATCAGCTGTTACTTTGTTTATACGAATTAATAATTAACGATTGTAAAGCATCTATAAAAACAACCGATACTTTCGATTGTAAATAACCGTTAAAACAGCTGTTACCATCGATTTTATAAATAAGTACCACTAACACAAACTAAACAGCTGTAATAGCTACAAACTTGTGTAACTTGTGCAAACTTTTGAAGGTAAATAGATTGTAACATTTTAGTTTTTATGAAATTGTTTTCTTATATTATTTGCAGTATAACGAAAAATATAGTTCATCACTTGGACCAAAAGAAGCTTTACGATCCTCGCTCATTTTCAAGTTAAACTTAAACTTGTGTCGAAAAGCTTCACTTTTGGTACTAGTGATGAAATATACTATTGCATCATTAGTATTGTTGTCCTTTCTACTTATCGTATAAATAAACCATAAAGTTTGATACCAACTTGTTATTTTGACGGTTTACTAGACTCTATTGTAATTATTTCTTTCTAAAAATAATTCACCAAGCAGTTGATCCTTTAAAAGCCCCTTTGTTAAAAAATCAAACAAATTTATTTCACAATAATTCAGACGATTTTGATTAAATTCTACAGAATTCCTATTGTAACATTAATTTCTCGTTACTCATCTCGCAAACCGTTTTCAAGTTGAAGGTCACGCTCATCCTGGTTTGGAGGTCACCGAGGCTCCAATGCCCTTATCTAATGGTTACCAGTAAACCATAGCCCATGAATGGTTGTCAGCAACCATAGCTGCTATTTCTTACCATACATCGGGCAAAGTGATGAATCGGTTTTATAATCGAAGTCGAGCCGAGCCTAATGTATACGTTCTGCTAATGATGCGGCTTCGCATTATAAAGTACAGTCGGTGACAAAAGTAAGAATATGTGAAGTAATGTGGAGGTTATTATCCAAAACGAGATTTATTTGAATATGAGTGTACAGATCAGATTTTTTTTTGACTGGTTTCGGATGTTCTCCATCTTCAGGGGGGATATACAGTCGAGTCTGTATAATGATGTTTGATTATGTGAAGTTAACTATCCAAAAAGAATGTGCGATTCATTTTGTTACATATACAGTTGTACCTATATCAGACTGTTTCGTGTATGATGTTCTCCATCATCAGAAATGATATAATGTTGTTTCTGTACAGTCGGGTCTCTCTAACAATGTTTGAACATGTGGATATAATTATTCAAATAGAATAGCTGCATCTACGCTTTTTCCGATGTAGTTTTATATTAGATCCTTGCCTTTCATTTATCCTATCCGGTCTTTCTTCACCGAATCTTGTTCCTTTACAACAATGGCGGTATTACAGTATTCGATGGCTTGCGTTCTTTATTTTATCTTCTTTTTTTATAAGGCGATGATGACAGAAAGGTGTTTTGCCTTTAAACAACAATGAAACATCGAAATGTGTCCATTCTAAAGGAATCAATCCAGCAATTCTAAAAAGAGGTACAATCTATAGGCCTAACAACTTAGGGAAATGAAATAACTTTAGGTTCCTGAAGGAGGAGATTTGTAGAGTCCCAGATTTCAACTATCTTGAAGTTAACCTCAACAGCCCATCAGAGGCTCACTATTATGACTAGCGTCTTGGCAAGCCCGATGAACCTAGCTGGGTTTAGATCTTTCATCATGTAATCTTGGTTTACATCTTTCATCATGTAATCTTGGTTTACATCTTTCATCATGTAATCTTGGTTTACATCTTTCATCATGTAATCTTGGTTTACATCTTTCATCATGTAATCTTGGTTTACATCTTTCATCGTGTAATCTTGGTTTACATCTTTCATCATGTAATCTTGGTTTACATCTTTCATCATGTAATCTTGGTTTACATCTTTCATCATGTAATCTTGGTTTACATCTTTCATCGTGTAATCTTGGTTTAGATCTTTCATCATATAATCTTGGTTTACATCTTTCATCATGTAATCTTGGTTTACATCTTCCATCATGCAATCTTGGTTTACATCCTTCATCATGTAATCTTGGTTTACATCTTTCATCATGCAATCTTGGTTTACATCTTTCATCATGTAATCTTGGTTTACATCTTTCATCATGTAATCTTGGTTTACATCTTTCATCATGTAATCTTGGTTTACATCTTTCATCATGTAATCTTGGTTTACATCTTTTATCATGTAATCTTGGTTTACGTCTTTCATCATGCAATCTTGGTTTACATCTTTCATCATGTAATCTTGGTTTACATCTTTCATCATGTAATCTTGGTTTACATCTTTCATCATGTAATCTTGGTTTACATCTTTCATCATGTAATGTTGGTTTAGATCTTTTCATATTTCCTATCGGGTTTCTTTTGACGAAACCTGACACAAGAAGGTTAGGTTAGGTTAGGTTAGGTTTTACGGTTCTAAGAAGGTAGGTTCCTGAAGTTTCCCTTGATGTTCTTCTGATCCTGGCGCAATTAGAGTATTCAAAGGTTAGTTTAGGTTAGGTTAGGTTAGGTGAGGTCTGGTTAGGTCAGGTTAGGTTAGGTTAGGTTAGGTTAGGTTAGGTTGGAGGGTTCTAAGAAGGTAGGTTCCTGAGGTTTTCCTTGATGTTCTTCTGATCCTGGCGCAATTAGAGTATTCAAAGGTTAGTTTAGGTTAGGTTAGGTTAGGTTAGGTCTGGTTAGGTTAGGTTAGGTTAGGTTAGGTTAGGTTAGGTTTTACGGTTCTAAGAAGGTAGGTTCCTGAAGTTTCCCTTGATGTTCTTCTGATCCTGGCGCAATTAGAGTATTCAAAGGTTAGATTAGGTTAGGTTAGGTTAGGTTAGGTTAGGTTAGGTCTGGTTAGGTTAGGATAGGTTAGGTTAGGTCTGGTTAGGTTAGGTTAGGTTGGAGGGTTCTAAGAAGGTAGGTTCCTGAGGTTTTCCTTGATGTTCTTCTGATCCTGGCGCAATTAGAGTATTCAAAGGTTAGTTTAGGTTAGGTTAGGTTAGGTTAGGTCTGGTTAGGTTAGGTTAGGTTAGGTTAGGTTAGGTTTGATTAGGTTAGGTTAGGTTAGGTTAGGTTGGAGAGTTCTAAGAAGGTAGGTCCCTGAGGTTTCCTTTGATGTTCTCCTGATCCTGGCGCAATTTGATTATTCAAAGGTTAAGTGTCTTTATTTTAAGCTGTTTTCTTCTCTTTCGACCGTTTTAAACATATTGTTAAATTACGTACCGATAAGAAAGCTTCAAAATTACGTGAATCAATTCGTGGGATTTGCATTTCTTTCTTTGGCGATCAACCAAAAGTTATACAAGCTGTTACCTGATATCTTGACTAAAACCAAAGTCCAGCCAAGAGTGAAACACTTCCTATAGGCTCCTGCAAAGCTCTTTCCCACACACATTTTGCTGACTACGTTGTCCGACCGCTTCTCCGGTTACAACAATGAACGTTGACTTTCAATTTCTAAAACAGGTTCCCAACTTCCAATTCACTTTCCGTCAGGGTGCGCCACCCGTACTGTTATGTTTCATTACGTAAAAAAAAATGGAGCAAAAATCTCGCTATGTATTATAACTGAAACAAACTCGGAGTTCCTGATAATTTTTTTTCTAGTTTAAACGAAAAATCGTCGCTTTTTAAAACAAGTTGATAGGCGCTATTATTATACTTACAATCTAACACAAGCAAACGATCAAAAGTTTGTTTCTTGGACCTTGTAGGAAATGTTAAATTGTATTGGTAGATCAAGAGGTCTTATACAGTAGTGTGTTTGTTTAAAACAGTTGTTACACAAGTTTTCTGAACCTCGTAATTGTGTATATCATTGCTTTCTTGACTTCGCCTAAATGTATATATTAAACAGTCTACTTTTTGCTTGTGACAGTATAACGGTTCTGGGGCCTCTAAGTTGTACATTTGTGTAGGAGTTTCCCCTCTGCTGTAAAACTAACCATAAAAATATTACATTTTCTTCTAAGATCAAAATTACATTTTCAAGAATTTCTTCGCGTCTTATACTTTTAATAGTGTTGATAAGTTTTTTTTTTGTTTTTCTGAATGCTTTTATAACGACGGTCCACTTTACATTTCTAGGACTTCAAACCCCTCGAGAGTCCTCAACGTCGTCCATTCACAATTGCAACAAATCAAAATCCCCCGACACTTTCGCCTCACCCCGTATTTGCATAAACAAAGATCATATTTTATCTTTTATTTAATAAATGGGTTGGTACGACTGATTGAAATATTGTTAATTTAAAAGGGTGGAGACAAATCGATCAATAACAATTTACGTTGATTCTGCGTGGGTCGACACCCACGGTGATGCTAATTCCATCTATTGTTTTATATTATGTTTATATCTAATACAGCTCCTGCATGGCAGCGACACCATTGTACAATACTTGCTTTATAATGTCTTCCTTGTAATCGATCCGAGGCTTTAATCTTTGTTGAAACACTAAAATTCTATTTAGAAAAGTCAATTATCGATTTCAAAAAGTGACAATTTTGTTAATCATTCACCAAACTTAAAAACATAGTTTCGATGATAATCATAAATAAAATTCTATTATAATACCTAATATTACGAATAGATGAACAAAATGCACAATTGTTCCTAAGGTACAATATTATTACGTAAGTTCTTAAGGACATTTGTGGCAAGTATCCTCCACCTTGTAATAAATAATAATTAATAATAATAAATAATAACCTAATAGAACTAAATTGGTAAGAGATGCATGGTTCATAGATTGCTGACGCAGGAGGTCTGGAGAACGAGGGGGAGGGACGCTGGATGCAAGCCGGGAAACTGGCAGTCTGGAGGTAACAGCGTCCGGTGTGAGACTCATACAAGGGGGGAATGTTAGACTAGCTTTTGCCTTGCCGTAGTATATAGTTTTAGGATAGCCAGCAGAGATCTTTTGTTCAATAAACACCTTGAACTACAACTACCTGTTGCATCTTTGAAGCACCCATCCGCCACCAAACCATCCTGACAAAGATCGGACGCCCAAGCGAAGGAGCCGGACACAGGATCGCCGGTACAACAGCATGGGTTCCGTCACACATTTTAAAGTTGTATAAAAATTCCTCTTTGGAGGTGAGGTAAAATAGTACTGTGTAATTTAAGTTCCAATACGGTCCTTTTGGAAAATGTATAGGCGCCATCATGGTACTTACTCAGCCCCGATCGTACAATACAATACAAGCAGATCATCTAACTGTAAAAGTTGGTTTCTTGTGTCTTGCAGGAAATGTTAAATTGTATTGACAGATCAAGAAGTCTTATCCAGTAGTGTGTTTGTTTAAAACAGTTGTTACACAGGTTTTTTGAAACTCGTAATTGTGTACATTATTACTTTCTTGATGTCGGCTGGTTCTAGCGTGTTTAAGAACTCGCTTCGCTCGTATCAACGTCTCGACCTTGGCGGTCATGTAAGTTTTGGTACAAAGTGATGATTATTGAGTCAAATCATTGTGCTGCGTCAAAACCTCAATCAGCAAGTATGAACACTTGTATGATTCCCAAAAAAAACAAATGAACACTGACCATTGTTATTGCAAATTTCATACGGTCAAATACCGTTTAAATTTAGAACAAGTTTAAGGTACAGGTGATGTAAATTTAATTTTTTTTCTGTATGTAAATATTTTCAAAAATAAATTATCGATGAGTAACTCTTCTACACAAATTTAATCGTCAAAAGGAGTTCTAGACAAGGGAAAACATAACATTAAGAAATTAATTTTAATAATATAAATTAATAATTTTATAATAATAATAATAATACATTATTATTATCATTATTATTATTATTTTATTATTTTTTTTTTCCCGAGGAGGGGGGAATGCTTTACGCACCATCAGGAGCCGATCGCGGGTCCCGGTGTGTGGGACTCGCCAAAGTGGCATACCCACTAAACCCTAACCTCCTTATCTAAGGGCTTCACCTGTCACACACGGAACCACCTGTCGGCATAACTTCGTGTGTGACAACCCTTCCTTCCATAGCCGCTGTTAGGCTCTCATCATATGTACACCTTATATTTGTTTAGCAGCCATAATTTTATTAATGTACATTGCCACGGTTTTCCAGCACTCTTCCGAACGCAGCATCAACTTTATCATGTTCTCCACCTTGACCTCGGTTCCTATCGCCTTATTCATTTCCTGCCGCTCATCCTTCCATTTCTCACAGTCAAATAACGTGTGTTTTACGTCGTCATATTCCATCGCAATAGTTGCATGCCGCACTTTCTCTGATCTTAAAACGCTGCAAATAGCTACCAAAACTCCCATGACCCGACAAAACCTGGGTGAGAAAGTAACTTACTTCCCCATGTTTCCGGTTTAACCATTCCGCTATCTCCGGAATAAGAGTCCGCGTCCACTGCCCAGACGTCTCCGACTGCCATCTATCTTGCCACATTCTCAAAAGTTTATCCCTGGCTCTGGCTATAATATCTTTCTTAGTGTTCGAGTCATATGCTCCTATTTTCCGTGCTTCGTAAATTTCCAGTCCTTCCCTCGCCTTTAGGTCCCATGGCGGTAAGCCGGCTATTACTAGTAGCGCGCTTGTTGAGATTGTTCTATATGCACAAACTACCCTCAATGCGATGGGCCTCTGAGCCGTTAGCAGAATATTTGTGGCCGTTTTCTTTCCTAATGCAAATGCCCAGACCGGGGCTGCGTACAAAACCTTTGCTGCGACGATGTTCGCCAACAATCTCCTCTTGCACTCTCTTGGACCTTCTATATTGGGCATAAGCCGTGAAAGTCGAGCTCCTGCTTCTATACCCTTGTTTACTGCCTTAATAATGTTAGGTATAAAACTCAGTCTTCGATCGATTTCGACCCCTAAATAAGTCAATTGGTTCTTCCATTCTATCTCCACGCTCCCGAGTCTTAACTTTGGCTTTTCGAACTTCCTTCTATCGGTGACCAAAATTGCCTTCGTTTTTTCGACCGCCATCTGGAGCCCAGCTCTGTCTAACCATCCCTTGGCTCTACTCAGGGCTTCATTGATCCTATTTTCCAAAGTTTCCACTTTTTCTGCCCAGCAGACAATGAGAGCGTCATCCGCAAATCCCACGATCGTCGTATCCGGTGGTAACTTCATTTTAATAAAATCGTCGTACATGATGTTCCATATGATTGGACCGATCTTAGAGCCTTGAGGTGCACCACACAGCATTTCCTCCTTCAGGACCCAGCCATCACCAAAATAGAACACCCATCAATTACATAGATAATCCTCCACTACTTTCCGCAGATAGTCCGGAACTTTCCTTTTCTCCAGCGCTTCAATTATCACTCTCCATTTTGCTGAATTAAAGCCATTTCGTACATCTACAGCCACGAGCGCACAAAAACCTTTCATCTTGCCTACTCCGTCCTTACCTCTCCTAGCAATATCTACGACTTTTTGAATGGCATCCACCGTCGATTTTCCCTTCATGAAACCATACTGCCTGTCCGATATCGACATCTCCCTAGTCAAATGCCTCTCCAATCTATCCAATATGAGTCCCTCTAGTAGTTTCCCCATTGTATCTAATAGACATATGGGTCTATACGATGAGGCCTCTTTCAGGGGCTTTTCGCCTTTCCGTAGAAGAACAACCTTCTGTCTTTTCCAGTTATCATAAAACTTACCCTCTTTTAGGCATAGATTCAACGTTCCTAATATCAAATCACTGTAATGGTTGATTACTACTTTGATAACTTCATTTGGTATCCCATCCATACCTGGGGCTTTCCGAGTTTTTAATTTACTTCCTACTTTCCGGATTTCTTCTATCTTAAACAAATCTTCATCTCTCGGAACCATAGGCCCGAAATCTGTTTTGCTGCGGGGTTCGTCGCGCGGGAAGAGAGCTAATATTATCTCTTTAACCCATCCCGGATCATTAAGTTCTGGTATTTTCCGCTTTGTAATCAGTTTCTTCATTACTATTTTATACCCCATACCCCAAGGATCGTCCTGGACCTCGTCAATCACCTGACTCCAACATCTTGCTTTGCTCTTTTTGATGCCTCTTTTGAGTACTTTCCTGGCCTCCAGCCATATTTCGCGGAGTTGGGAGTCTCCCTTGGAACGAACGTAATTCCTCCTAGCTCTCAAGCTTACGGTACGGAGGGTGCTCAATTCATCACTCCACCAATATATCTTTCTTCCATCTCCTGAATTGGTTTTCCTTCGGGGCATGCTTTTCTTGCACGCCACTGTAATTATCCTAGTAGCTCTCTTTGCTGCTTCATCTGCCTCCTTAGGTTGTCCAACCCAGGGCATCTCATTTTCTAATTTGCTCTCTTCCAAGAATTTTTCCAATTTCCCTGCATCTAGCTTCCTCGTATTCCATGCCGTGTTGCCCCTCTTCTTTCCGCTTATTTTTATCTCTTTCTTGCGGCCTGTCACTAGGTGAAACTCTATGTATTGGTGGTCGCTAAGCGTCTCTTCATCTAATACTCTCCATGCCGTAACGCCTTCCGACATTTCCTCTGAGCATATTGTCAAGTCGAGTATAGATGTTGCTTCCCCTCGACGGAACGTAGGTTCCTGGCTGCAGTTGACCACCACCAAACCACATCTTGCTACCATATCGCCTACTATTTTCCCCCTTTTATCCCATCTGCTCTCACCCCATTCTGGAGACTTACTATTGAAGTCCCCAGTTATTACAAATTTACAACCAGATGTTCTTACGTTGTTCTCCAATTCTTGCATTTCTTCCTCAAATTTCCACCGAGGGTCGTTTGGCGAATAGTAACAACTATAAATACGTATTCCTTCTACCTCTATCCATACGAAACCTTTATTCGAACTTTTGGAATCATTGATATTAAGAGTCTTATTACACACCTCAGTACCTGCTCTATGCGTACTATCTTCAAACCATGTAGATAGCTCCGAACTCTTCGGTTGCTCTGTAAATGCTACTATGTCTATCGACCTATCCATCACCGTTTGCTTCAGAAGATCATGGGCACGTTTTGATCTATTTAAGTTTAATTCCCTAAAACTAGGACATAATCCACTACCACAAACATGTCTCGCATCTTTCCCTTTAGCCTCGCACGCTACACATTTTGCATCGTTAATGCACTCTTTGCGCGTATGGTTTTTTTCTCCACAATTCCAGCACGATCCTTTCCTATCCGTGCCTTGACAATATCTGGCCAGGTGTCCAAATTCCAAGCATCTGAAACACTGTGAAACCTCGGCTCTTTCCCTTATTCTGGCTATAATGAAACCTATTTTAAGTTTTCCCACTCGTAGTAGGGTATTTGCTGCCGCATCTGGTAAATGGAGTACTGCAATTTGACTAAGCCTAGGTCTCCTGAACATTTTACATTCATTTGCTGTAATGTCCAGGTTAATCTCTTTATTAATCGCGTCTATCACCTCTTGCGCTGAACATGTCTCGTCCAAGTCCAAAATTTCGATCGGTTTTTTAGGAATTTTAGATTTTACCTCCGCTTTATCTCCGATGATTTTATCCAGACTTTCCTTAATCAACTTTGGCGCCTGACCCTTGTTCATTACCAAAACAATCTCATCCGCTCTCGATCTCCGCAGACTGAAAGCCCCTTCCTCGCAGCTTCCTTGTGACATACCTTTTTTCATGCATTTTAGAATGTCTGCATAAGAATTATTTTCTTTTGCAGTTATAATAACCGCTTCCTTTCTTTGTCTGCTGTTTCCCTTTGTCACAGTCCTCTTGTCCCATTCATTACGACTATTTGACTCTTTACTTTCCTCAGTCGATTTCCACCTGTACTTCTTTTTTTTTACCACTCTCTTCCATTCCTCTGAGGGGTTAGGCATACTGTCTTCCTCCTCGACATGGGCAGATGCTTTATGCATTCCCTTTTCTCTTGGTGTCACCGCCTCCTTTACTCCTTTCCTCCTCCCATCGCCCTCTGTTGTGCCCAGTGATTTCAGGATGTCTTCTTCCATGGCTACTTCTGGGCTCCCCATCGCATTCCTTGGCCTTTTCCCCGATGGCAGACCTCTACCTACGTCGGGGCTGCTGAATACGACCATGGGCGCCCTTTCTATCATGTTTTTGATCGCATTTTGCCGTACTAGCCTACATCCATTTACCACTTCTAATCCGTTTTCTATCCGCACAAGACCGTTTTTTTATGGTCATATTAACATTCTTCTGTTTTCCCACCGAAAGAGACATCATCTTAAGCACCTCCCTGATAACCTTTAGTTGCTTTCCCTCAGTGTCCTCTGCTTCATGGATTTGCTTTCTAAGCCTGTCAATCTCTTTTTCTGATGTGGTTTTCACCGCCTCCATTATCTTGTCCTGCAACTTACTCATGTCCTCTTCACCCCCAACATTTTCCTCCAGGGTTCCCTTCATGTTGCAGTCCTCTACAGGTGGAACCGAGTTTGCTACCATACCACTTTTATTTATTTCCTGTGCTTCCACGCTGTTCGTACTTTTCACCAGCGAAGTTCCCTTCGCAGGTTCTCCCCTAGATAGGTCACTGCCGATGTCCCCTACTGACCAACTTCTTACCTTAATGGGTGATCTGCCCATCAGACTGCTTTTCATAAAAGCGATATCTTGTTCACTTGTAGTACTCTGGGCCAAGTGAGCCACCCTCTCCGACATTCCATCGTGTGTCTGGTCGCCCCCAGAATCCTCGCGACCTTCACCGGCCACCGGGGCTCTCACCCGATCGGAACCAGTGGTGGGATTCACCTTTGCAGGCTTACCCACCTGGGGTATTTCAGTATTAAGATCACACATCATGGTTTGCTATTCGACGAGTTAGAAGAATTAGAATAAATAAGAATAAATTAGAGACCCCTAGCCTTCGGAAACCTAACAGTGTCGGGGTCGGAAAAAAGGCTTAGTGCCCAATAGAAAAGAAGAAAAGAGTAGGGAATTCACCCAAGACAAGATGAAGAATGGTGAAGACCAGCTCGGGCACCCCGGGATTGCCAATCCCGTACCCACAAGATGTGGGCCCCTGGGGATATTATTATTATTATTATTATTATTATATTATTATTTGCTTAAATAATAAATATTATTTGCTTAAATAATATAGGGCTTTGGGGGGCACACGAAATATTTTTTATGTGGTTTCATGAGAAAGTTAGTGCATAGTTTTCACCGAATTTAATAATTACTTAGTAGCAGTACTAAAAGAAAACAACAAATTGTAATTCAGGTAAAGATAACGTCATGGCTAGCTTCTCTGACAAGCCACTGCCAATGTAATACCACATCTTATCTCTTCAAATCAAAGTCCAACTATTTGACAATAATTCTACTTTTCAAATAGATAACCGGCCTAGTTTATTACAGCATACGACGCTGGTATAACGGTTTGTAGGTTATGTTTCGTGCAACTTGTGGAATGTGTATTTTACTCGTAAAGTGTGTGTGTAAAGTTAATTTTGTTTTTTTGTAATTTACTGTTTAGTGTTGGTTTCAAAGTAACCTTGGTTTGAGTTCTGAACTGCAGTTATTTCATGTAAGTGGGCGTAACTTTTATTTATGTTGTTAATTAGTGATTTAATTGATACTTTATAAGAAGGCCTAAAATAATTAATGTTTCAATTTTAAACAATACAAATTGTTTCTACAATTAGCTTCTGTCAATGAAATGAGCGTAACTATGTCAAACTTGAATGAAGATTTAACTTATTCCAACGTTTAAATGACGAAAGAATACTTAACTCGGTAATAGTGTACATTAGAGGTTGTGTGAACTACTACATTATATACTAACAGTTACTTAAGCCTATGTTTATTCCAGATTTTCTGTGTAATAACCAGTGTTAATAAATACATATATAGGCATTCCTACATAAATAGGTAGGCCTAACTATGAATATTTTGTGTGATTGAAGGCTATGTGAGATGAGGTTAAATAATTATTCCTAACACTGTTATTAAAATACTTTTTAGGCCTAGTTTTAGTATATTAGTTGCCTTTTTCAGTAGTCAAAGCAATTCTTTTTATATTGTAGAAACACTACAGCTAATTAACTATATATTATAATAAATTTCACACTTCTATATAATTAGTATTTTAACTTTCTTTAATTAATTATTTATAAAATTAAGTTTTAAAATCTTTTACAATAAAAAATCAATTATTGTCCAAATCTGATGCACTTTATACTTATACACTAACGTCTTAACCTACTATTTTTATTCTAAGTGCATAGTTAAATAAAATTCTAATTATACCATGTCTTAACCTAATTAAAGAAATAAGTGTGCATCATATTTTTACTTTTAAATTTTTTACTTTTAATTTATTATTATAAAATGCTCCGGCTAACTGAAATGTAGGCCTACTATTAATTTAATTTTATTTATTTTCTCTTTACGGGTTCGTGAGGTTCTTTGGTGACTATAATTTACATATAAAATAGAATTTGGTGGTAGTTTATTTGATTGAGATTGTCCATTAATTTTTAATTATCGCTTGGAAGTTTTTCACTGCTCCGATGTTCCTGGTTCCGTGCACGTGGTTCCCGTGTAGACTGCCAGTAGATGTATCGATTTGCCTTGATCTTTTCGACGAATCTTCTTTTCTTCTTACACTTATTTCTCACTCACTTTCGTGACGACGATTACTTTAATTGATTGTATTAATATTCCTGTTCAAACACTTTTATAACGACGATTTTATCACACACTTCTATGACGACGATTACTTATAAACTTATAACGACGATTATCTTTTAAACTGTTCTTCGGAGATTATTATTAATACTTATACAAAAAAAAAACGACGCAGATACTATTTTATTTTGACGTTTGATCTCGGCTAAATCTTTCACAATCGATCTTCTTTTCTACTAAAGAAACACTTGCTCCAGAACTCCCTCCTTCAATCAGTAACAACCAAAAGAAAAGAACGAAAGAACCTCGTGCGCCTCTCTTCCACCCCTATATATCAGTTCTAATTTCAAATGCTTTCTTCCGATCCTCTTCCTTCATTGGCTTATTTTAAATCTTGTACGTTATTTCGAGACCGACGCAATTTCTTTCATTGGTCCATTTCAAACATTTTCAGTTGACTTTTGGAATGGTTTATTTGACTTCTTGAAATCTGTGACTAATGTTAGAATAGTTTTTCTAGCTGTCAACCCTTTCAACTCTTTACAATTTATGGCCTGCCGAGCACTGACCTTTTGGGAGCCCTCTATTTCGTTATAATATATAAATTGGCAATTCATAAAAAGCTAATAGACTTTGTAGTTCTACATAGGATTATAAAGAATATAATAGTAATTTTAGTAATAGGCCTATGTGTTGAATTTATACTAGATGAAACAATAAAACAATTTACTCGCTACGCTTGGTATTTACTTTACGTTTATCGTATTTTCTTGAGAAGTCAGTGTTGGAAATTACATTATTGACCATAGCTTAGATCGTGGGATGCCATGGTGTAGAACCAGCTACAGGGTACCTCGATTGTCACATCCGTATTCACTATATCTGAGTACCTGAGGGGTATTTTTGAGTGAAAAAAACTGATAAAAAGGGAGGAAAATGGACCTTTTTTATTTTTTATTTTATGTGCAGAATCGCCTTCCAAAACTTGGCAGACCTATTGCTTCCAAATCACGAACCATTCTGTAATGAGCCCAATTTCTCCAATTGGTAGGATCAATGAACAATTCGTGGGATTCAAAATCGGCGTTTTACAAGGGAGATCTCAATAGCAAGAACTTCGCCTTTGTAAATGGATGCACAAGCTATCTCTCATCCTTTACACCAAATTAAAACTACGCAAACAAATCGCCATTTAAAACGATAGGTAGGCCAATCAAAAAGTAAAAATAAACAAGGATGCCGTGAAATGTAATACGAGCCTCAACTTGCTTCCCTTGTGTAATTGAACAAGACTTCAGCGTAAATTGTATTTCATTAAAATTGTGCTTTTCATGAATCAAGGTTAATTTTTGGTTTTTGTTAATTATTCCCGAACTGTTATATTTTCAGACTTGCGATTTTGTACACGTGTTTGCATCATTAATGTTCACATGTCGTTTGAACGAAATCGGTTGATCAGATGTTGAGAAATTTCTCTTTTTTCATAACAACTCCTAGGCTGATTTGTGTTCGGTTGTTTTATTGATAAATCAAGAACATCTAGATTCTAACCAATATGTTCTGTTTGGCTCCATGTAGAAGATGCACTTGAGCAAAATTTCATAAAAATCGTTTCAACAAATTTTTTAAAATTGTAATTTTGAGAGTTTTTTTTCTTATGCAGCTATCTCCAAATTTATTCTTTAAGTCCCGAGATATCCCCATATTCCAAATTTGATTAAACCCTGCCCACGCATTTAGGATTCACATACGACCTTATTCCAAAAAAACACTTTTTTGGGCTTAAGGGGAAAATGGATATCCGCAAAAAACTTTACTTCGATTTTTTTTGTACCAACTATGTGTATGTGAGAAAGTAAAATTGACACCATTTGGAAATCTACTTTCTCCAAAACAAATTCACAATCGGAGAAATGACAACGGCGCATGCGTACAATTTGACATTTTAGAATAATGAACAGAGTTGCCACATATTGAACAGATTACATCTTAATGAGGTTATAAGAATAGGCGAACCATTAACAGGGACATTTGCTATTGTTACGTTGGCTGAATTGCTGACCTCAGATAATTAAGGGAATTGTCCTGCGACACTAAGTGTGTACAGGAAAGTGTCAAGTTCCTGTGAATTTGTTAATTAAATAAATTAGTTTATAAGGATATATTTTTTTCAAAACGTTATAACAAAGTTAGCCCCGCCCCTACCATTGGTTCACAATCTACACTGTATCTTCCAACACATAAATTGTGAACAAATATTGCACAAACTATCTCAAAAACTTATACCTCAAAACCAAATTCTTTTTATTCAAGGTAGCTGCTATAAAAACAAAACTAAAGATTTATATTTTTCAAAATTAGCTCAAATGATTTTCATAAGACTTTACTAAAATTTAAACCTGTTTGGGTTTAAACAAAACGTATTAAATAATATTTAAAGTGCAAAATATATGTCCCTAGACTGGGAATTGAACTCAGGACCTGACTTTCCTTTTGCTGGAATGTCCGAGTTATCAAATTAATTACCTCGTTACAAAGTGAGAAGTCTACGCCCTGTGCTGGGAAGCGACTAAGGATAGCTCAGTTGGTAGAACATTGACGCGAAAGCTAAAGGTCCTGGGTTCGATTCCCGGTATAGGTTGTATATTTTCCACTTGAAATATTATTTAATTAGTAATACTAGCTGGTATAAAAATAAAATGTATAAGCGTTGAAATCAATAAATGTATTAGTAGATATATCTCTAACTATGTTTTTGTGATTAATTGGTCAAAATGGGGATAGCTAAGAGACGTGTCATAAAAATTTAAATATCTCAAAATCGGTTGATGCAATTTCAATCAAATTTTTGTAACTTTTAAAGACGTATAAAACAAACCAGTATGCCAAACTTTGAGTAAAAAAAACTCACGGTTTGTAACTTATTTGGAAAATACCAAAATTATTCCTATTTAACTTTCCTCAAATTTGCATTTTCATTTACGGTGTGAGCTATATATATTCACGTTTTACAAAAATTTATCAAAATCGCTTCAACTGTTTTTGACGTATTTAAATTGTTCCTCATTTTTAACGGAATAACTACAGGAACGACATTTTACCGTGTTTACATTTATAGAGGGTAAATTTGAAGAAAATTTAATCAATATTTTGAACGTTAGACGTAGGTAAAACAAAATGTCTACAATGGCACTGTTATAAAAATACTTAATTTTTCAAAATCGGCACCACTGATTTCGTTGAAATTGTAGTGAAACGTGAAAAATGATTAAACACGTGTGTAATTGTGTATTGTATATTCCCTCAAGATACATACATACATATTTACATAAAACCAAACATTAATAATAAAGTACAAATAACAAATGTAATACACAAAAATACAATCCTACCATAACACAAAATCAATTTACCCTTGAGGGAATAAAATTATGCAACCTCTTTAGCAAGCCTGCTTAGAGGTTACTGAGTAACGGCTCAGAAAAATAAAGAAATCAAGAGAGAAAAAGAATGAAGAAAGAGAATTTACGGGAACAGTTAAATTTATAAAGTAAAATATACTGCAAGCAGAAAATTTATATTAATATACAATAATAACAATAAAAAAGAGGAAAAGAAAACAATATAAGAAAACCAAAACAAAAGAGGGGGGAAATTAAGAAAGAGAATTTGCAGGAGCATTTACATTTATAAATAAAGTAAAATATACTAAGGGCAGAACATTTATATTAATATAAAAGAAAAACAATAAAAAAGAGGAAAAGAAAACCATATAAGAAAACCCAAAGAAGAGAAAGAGAATGAGAACTTACGGGAGCATTTACATTTATAAATAAAGTAAAATATACTAAAGGCAGAACATTTATATTAATATAAAAGAAAAACAATAAAAAAGAGGAAAAGAAAACCATATAAGAAAACCCAAAGAAAAGAAAGAGAATGAGAACTTACGGGAGCATTTACATTTATAAATAAAGTAAAATATACTAAAGGCAGAACATTCATATTAATATAAAAGAAAAACAATAAAAAAGAGAAAAAGAAAACCATATAAGAAAACCCAAAGAAAAGAAAGAGAAAATTAAGAATGAGAACTTACGGGAGCATTTACATTTATACAAAAAGTAAAATATAATAAGAGCTGAACTTTTATATTAATATACAAGAAAAACAATAAAAAAGAGGAAATGAAAACAATATAAGAAAACCCAAAGAAAAGAAAGAGAAAATTAAGAATGAGAACTTACGGGAGCATTTACATTTATACATAAAGTAAATTATAATAAGAGCTGAACTTTTATATTAATATACAAGAAAAACAATAAAAAAGAGGAAAAGAAAACCCAAAGAAAAGAAAGAGAAAATTAAGAATGAGAACTTACGGGAGCATTTACATTTATACATAAATTAAAAATATAATAAGAGCTGAACTTTTATATTAATATACAAGAAAAACAATAAAAAAGAGGAAAAGAAAACAATATAAGAAAACCCAAAGAAAAGAAAGAGAAAATTAAGAATGAGAACTTACGGGAGCATTTACATTTATACATAAAGTAAAATATAATAAGAGCTAAACTTTTATATTATAAAGTTATTAATATACAAGAAAAACAATAAAAAAGAGGAAATGAAAACCATATAAGAAAACCCAAAGAAAAGAAAGAGAAAATTAAGAATTAGTAATTACGGGAGCATTTACATTTATACATAAAGTAAAATATAATAAGAGCTGAACTTTTATATTATAAAGTTATTAATATACAAGAAAAACAATAAAAAAGAGGAAATGAAAACCATATAAGAAAACCCAAAGAAAAGAAAGAGAAAATTAAGAATTAGTAATTACGGGAGCATTTACATTTATACATAAAGTAAAATATAATAAGAGCTGAACTTTTATATTATAAAGTTATTAATATACAAGAAAAACAATAAAAAAGAGGAAATGAAAACCATATAAGAAAACCCAAAGAAAAGAAAGAGAAAATTAAGAATTAGTAATTACGGGAGCATTTACATTTATAAATAAAGTAAAATATAATAAGAGCTGAACTTTTAGATTAATATACAAGAAAAACAATAAAAAAGAGGAAAAGAAAACAATATAAGAAAACCTCCCCTTAGGAGGTTCAAAAATATGTTTAGGTATTTACATATTTTAATTTTGTCTCAAAGTTACAAAGTCCAATCTCAATTCAAAAGATACAGTTTTAGAATAATTAGCAAAACACAAAATATGATAATGACAAATTTTAATTATAGGCCTACTGTTATCCAACGGGGAATTCGGTTGAACAAAGGGACGCTTCACTCTAACGCACACGCCATCACACACAGGAGCGCAGAGTATTAGGACTGGCCGTTACCTACTGTGCTTCACTTGATCAAACTTTCATTTATTTAATTTGATATTTTAAAATAAAATCTGTAATCCAAACAATCTATAATTTACTTTAATAGAGTCTAAAATGCTACAAAATGAATAACTAATAAAAGTGAATAAACAACACTATCGTATATCTTTATCGAACAATATATACTTTTCGATTTTAATGAAACAAAGGAGCACAGTATAATAGTATAAAACATAATTTCTACTTTATTATTTACATTATGATAAGCTGTGTATGTATAAATATGTATTAAAACAGTAATATTGGCATTTACACAATTTATTTTTTGTAAATTTAACATTTGCTCACCTAAGCAACAGTAATATAGAGAATAATGTTGAAATAAGTCATTGTTTGTGTAAAATTGGAAGAGACATAGTGATTATAATACAGTCACTCATTTTGTAGCAAACATTGTTGGTTTTGAGCTATAATTCAAATTATACGTCGTTTTTTATCATTTTTCTTGTAATTATATGTAGAATAAAAATATATTATAGATTTTATTTTCAAATATCAAAGCCCAGTAGGTGACTCCGGCTTGAGGGTAGGTCACCGGATGCCCAAATCGTCTGCGCTTGTGTGAGTGAAGCGACACTTCATTCAGCCGCATTCCCTGTTTGATAACAGTATAAATGCATCTTATGCTACTGTTTATGACAATAGCAAAGCAAGTTTAGCCTTTTATTTAAATATATAAATCTCACCGAAATAACTACTAGAGAAGATCCCTTTGATCCACCCTACTATTGATATTTACATTACAGAATCTGCTTGTATTACTTTGGGCTGGGTAAGTACCATAACGGCGCCTCATTGACTAGTTCCAGTATGTGCTCATGGAACATACGGATTGGCACATCGGTTTGAGTCATAAAAGTTCACCTTTCACTAACTTTTTATTAAAATTGCTCGTGCGGCTTTTAGATAATCGACCTTCTAAGCCAGTAGTTTATTTTCACATTTTGAGCAATAACTTAGGAACTGGTATTTTTTACGAAATGTCCGCCAATACATTCTGTAGAGACGTGTAGGTAATACTTTTAAGCTAAATGTGATCGTTCTAGTAATTGGAACATGATATGCTTGCCCTTCAACTAATTTAGTTTGTCAAATATACGTAGAGTAGGTTAGGTTAGGTTGGGATAGGTTAGGTTAGGTTAGGTTGGGATAGGTTAGGTTAGGTTAGGTTGGGATAGGTTAGG
Source organism: Aphrophora alni (assembly GCA_963513935.1). Classification (NCBI taxonomy): domain Eukaryota; kingdom Metazoa; phylum Arthropoda; class Insecta; order Hemiptera; family Aphrophoridae; genus Aphrophora; species Aphrophora alni. The sequence continues at coordinate 12,830,344 of OY740779.1, read as the reverse complement.
TTAGGTTGGGATAGGTTAGGTTAGGTTAAGTTAGGTTGAGATATGGTTTATTTCGTGCATTTTAAAATTATTCGATATATAGGGTGTTTCTGAAATACAGGTCGATAATTTGAGAGTTTATTAGTAAAAAAAAGAAAAGATACTACGTTAGAAAATGGTAAATTTTCTGTAGGCCTACTTGTGATCACTACACATAGGACAAACATAATTCCAACAGCCACTTTTTTCACTCAGGAGATTTAAAAACGGGAAAAATGTGACGCCCCAACCTAACCCAACCTAACCCAACCTAACCTAACCTAACCTAACCTAACCTAACCTAACCTAACCTAACCTAACCTAACCTAACCTAACCTAACCTAACTTTCTCTGTATTACAAATTTGCGAGAAAGCAAGTTAATGAAATTTGAACGTTGAAATTGTTCCAGTTATATTTAGAAAGTCAATGCCTTCCAAATCTATTTATATTCTTGAAGGTAAAATAAAAACTGACATACAGTCAGCTCAGAGTTCCGTTCCAGTTTTACAACCTTTACGTAATTACAGCAGCATAATGAGTATTTTTCCTTCACATAGAGGAGGCATTCTAGTATTAACTTTAAGAACACATACTAGCTGTTGTATTTCAACATGTTGTTGACAGTTTTATTGTATATTATAAATCGCCAGAGTTGTTCTAGGCGTTGAGGTCCGGCATTACCGAGGCGACCCCATTCCCCTCACAAGCTGTCCTGTCAAGTTGTGAACTTATCTATCCTAGATAAATAGTCGTCTTGTTACAAAACAACTTTAGTGTTTCTTTTACATTCTTATGGAAATAAATTTAATGTGAGGAAAAAAGTATTTTGTTTGGATGTTTAGAAGGTACAAAATTGAGCAAATTTGAATTAAAAATTTACAATCGAATTAGGGGAAATTGTATGCGTTTCACTAAGCAAATAAGAAGTTTATAGTGATTAAAACTTTTAATCATTACATTTTGAGGATCTGATTTAGAGGGTTGGGTAAGTACCATGATGGTGGGATAGGTTAGGTTACGTTAGGTTAGGTTAGGTTAGGTTACGTTAGGTTAGGTTAGGTTAGGTTAGGTTAGGTTAGGTTAGGTTAGGATAGGTTAGGATAGGTTAGGATAGGTTAGGTTAGGTTAGGTTAGGTTAGGTTAGGTTAGGTTAGGTTAGGTTAGGTTAGGATAGAATAGGTTAGGTTAGGATAGGTTAGGTTAGGTTAGGTTAGGTTATGTTAGGTTAGGTTAGGTTAGGTTAGGTTAGGTTATGTTAGGTTAGGTTAGGTTAGGTTAGGTTATGTCAGGTTAGGTTATGTTAGGTTAGGTTATGTCAGGTTAGGTTACGTTAGGTTAGGTTAGGTTATGTCAGGTTAGGTTATGTTAGGTTACGTTAGGTTAGGTTAGGTTAGGTTAGGTTAGGTTAGGTTAGGTTAGGTTAGGTTAGGCTAGGCTAGGTTAGGTTAGGTTAGGTTAGGTTAGGTTAGGTTAGGATAGGTTAGGTTAGGTTAGGTGAGGTTAGGTTAGGTTAGGATAGGTTAGGTTAGGTTAGGTTAGGTTAGGTTAGGTTAGGTTAGGTTAGGTTAGGTGAGGTTAGGTTAGGTGAGGTTAGGTTAGGTTAAGTTAGGTTAGGATAGGTTAGGTTAGGTTATGTTAGGTTAGGTTAGGTGAGGTTAGGTTAGGTGAGGTTAGGTTAGGTTAGGTTAGGTTAGGTTAGGTTAGGTTAGGTTAGATTAGGTTAGGTTAGGTTAGGTTAGGTTAGGTTAGGTTAGGTTAGGTTAGGTTAGGTTAGGATAGGTTAGTTTAGGTTACGTTAGATTAGGTTAGGTTAGGTTAGGTTAGGTTAGGTTACGTTAGGTTAGGTTAGGTTAGGTTACGTTACGTTACGTTAGGTTAGGTTAGGTTAGGTTAGGTTAGGTTAGGTTAGGTTAGGTTAGGTTAGACCAGGTCAGGTCAGGTTAGGTCAGGTTAGGTTACTCTTAGGTATCATATTCATTTCATAAAGCGATGATTACCCATAGGTTTGTCGCCTTTTTTCGTTACTTATCCAATCCCCTAGTACAAGGTAATACAAGCAGATCATCTAAATTTAAAAAATGGTTTCTTGGGCCTTGTAGGAAATTATAAATTTGTATTGGTTGATTAAAAGGTCTTATCCAGTTTATTACACAGATTTTCTGATTCTGATAATTGTCTATATAAATATTTTCTTAGCGTAGTCTTTACTCTAACTGGCCTTGTAGATGTGTATATATTGAGATGACCATTAGGGACGAAATTCGAGTTCTAGGAAATATAGGAAACCTGACGTGGTACAGCGATAGCATACAGGCTAGTGTATATTCCAGAAACACTTGTGTCTTCATATGAACGCTGAAGTAGTTTCATACGTCAATGCCTTCCAAATCTATTTATAAACGTGAATGTATTCAAAACCGACCCCGCCTGATACAATCAACTGGTTCCTGTTCCAGTTCCACAGCCTTTCTAATATCACCGACTGATACAAGTAACATTTGATAATCTAATACAAATTAAAATACAGCTATTGTTGCACTTCTCCCACTTTTATTGCTGACATGTTAATTTCTGTTATTATAACTCAACGGACGTCATAAATAACGCGACGCGTGTGTCCGTCCGAGTTGGCTGTAGTCCACTTTCTCTGTTACCACAGTGTAAACGATTATAATAGTTAACATTTGTTTTATACAACTGTTACCCAACCCCCCTCTTACATACAAAGTAATACAAGCAGATCCTCTAAATTTAAATGTTGGTTTCTTGGACTTTGTAGGTTATGTTAAATTGTATTGACAGATCAAGGAGTCTTATCCAGTAGGGTGGTTAGGTTAGGCTAGGTTAGGTTAGGTTAGGTTAGGTTAGGTTAGGTTAGGTTAGGTTAGGTTAGGTTAGGTTAGGTTAGGTTAGGTTAGGTTAGGTTAGGTTAGGTTAGGTTAGGTTAGTTTAGGTAAGGTAAGGTTAGGTTAGGTTAGGTTAGGTTAGGTTAGGTTAGGTTAGGTAAGGTTAGGTTAGGTTAGGTTAGGTTAGGTAAGGTTAGGTTAGGTTAGGTTAGGTTAGGTTAGGTGAGGTTAGGTTAGGTTAGGTTAGGTGAGGTTAGGTTAGGTTAGGTTAGGTTATGTTAGGTTATGTTAAATTGTATTGACAGATCAAGGAGTCTTATCCAGTAGGGTGGTTGTTTAAAACAGTTGTTACACAGGTTTTCTGAACCTCGTAATTGTGTCTCACTACTTTCTAGAGGTAGATTTTGCTCTAACAGCATCGTAGATAATAACACGACCTTTGAGGACATAAATCGAGTTCTAGGATACAGGAAACCTAGTGTGGTGCATCGATGGTTAATAAACTACGGTAGGTACTGGTGGCGGGGTATATGTGCGGAGACAAGGGTAGAAACGTTCGGTTTCCTTAGGACAATATGCCACAAAGGTTGCGGCTATATGACTGTATTGAGGAGAATTTGAGGTGGAACTTTAAGAAATACCGTATCCACGTATATACAGATAGTCAGGCTGCAATTAATGCACTTACAGGTACTACAAATACTAGTCTGGTATGGGAATGTCGAGAGAACTTCGGTGCTTTATCCCAAGAAACCGGGTAACTTTGCACTGGATGTCGGGACATAAGGGAGTTGAGGGTAACGAGAAGGCAGACAATCTAGCTAAACGAGGCTCTGCATCAGAGTTTGTAGGACCTGAACCAGCTGTAGGAATATCCGTGTGTATAACCAAAGTGTGTTTATACAAACACCAGCAAAAATGGGGAAGCCTTAAGGGGGTAATTCTTAAGGACGTCCCTTCAGGGGGGAGTCCTGAAAGGACAATAATGAGGAATAAATAGTGATATATACAGTTAATTGGTTCAGAAAACTTAAAAAACTGTTTTAAATAAACACACTACTGGATAAGACCTCTTGATCTACCAATACAATTTAATATATCCTACAAGGCCCAAGAAACCAACTTTTGGGTGTTACATTTAGAGAATAATTTGCTTCTTTTACATTGTATGATGGGGCTGGGTAAGTACCATGATGGCGTCCATACAACTTTTTGAACTTATAAATCAACTTTCGTTATCAAATGAAAGAATTTGGAAAAATGACAAAATAGAAAAGGATCTATATAGTGTAGTATCCTTGAATTATTGTATATTGGAAACCAACTCTAAAAACAATAACCTAAGAAATCCAGAGGTAAAACTAATCAAAATAATTAGGATAATTTACAAACCTGATTAGAAAAAAAAAACCTTCAAGAATTACACATTAACGCAAGGGGAAGAGATTAAGCTTCACATCATGAGATTCAGTATTATTGACAAAAAAGAACAAGGGCGTTGTTACTATTAATGACATTCGTAGAGGCATTAAGGTGAGGAATATTTATTTATGAACTCAAATTTGTATTATTGATTTATTATATAAAGTGATATATTGATACTATGGCATTAATTTAAAGGGAAAATGATAAGAAATGATATCGGGGCGAAGATTTTATCTCCTCTGTCAAGAGCGTGTGACCTTGTGGTCACTTACTTGTGGTGAATTAACCGGAAATCCTTACCTTAAAGTAAAGTAGTTTTTAGCTTCAGATTTTATTATTTTAGATTGGCCTTATTTTTAAATTTGTTTATCAGATAAGGAAACCTTATCATATTCTGTCCACGGATATAAAAGTAATTTAGCACACATTTTGCCCCACATTGGGCGCCAAAGTTCAAGGACATCCATTTAACCTCGCTACTATAATTATAACCTGTACTAATGCAACCACAGTGATAATTATTGTCCGATGACGGGTTTTTGACACTAATTGCTAAAAAAGAGTTATCTACTCAATGCCGTTTATAAGCTAATTACTAATATAGAAATGGGCACCAACATTAACATAATTCAAAATCGGGACAAACGAATTTGATTAAATGTGAAATGGGAAATAATTTTAACAGTTGTGCCAAACACGTAAAAGAAAATTACTCTTTGTGAGCAAACTGGAAAAACAAAACGAAACTGAAGAATTTCATTTCTTTAATTTTTTGACACACTCCGTAATTTTCTCTAAAGTATGTACGTGTGGTAAATTAAAAATAGATAGTATTGTACATAACCTGAAAATACGTTATAACAATTTAAAATGAAACAAATCAATTTGTATGCAAGATTAATTTTAAAAGTTTGTTTCAATTTTATTAAATGAAAACACAGTTGGTCAATGAAATTCGAATTAAGGAAAAATAAATTAAAACAAACTTTATTTGTGACAACGTTTCGACGTTAGACATCTTCAGGCGACTATGAACAATATATTACTTATATGCTAACAAGACTGAGGAGGTATGGGATGGTTACCGTAAAGAAAATGACCTTGGGAAAACCTGAGAGAGAAATGACCAAGCAGAGTGTACAATGGATACAGTTTATTCCGACATCTACTTATATAAAACGTAATGTGTCTCTCTGTCTACCTTTATGTTTTTAGATTATAACACAAGAACCACTCTTCTGATTGGCATCCAATTTTGTAACAAATAGCAAGAGTTTTATAAAAACAAAGCTCTTTGATATATTTCAAAATTGTTTTTTTTTTTATTTCCAGCTACAACATATAGATGCTCAAAAACGTTTTGCAGACAATTTGGGAATTGTTTGTCTGTCTGTGTTTTTAAATGATAGTTAATATCTCAAATTACGCGCTGTAACTTTCTGATTTTGTATTTATTAATGCCTAATTGTGCAATTTTCAATTATTACTTCAAACTATTCAAAATGGTGAACGTTTCAAAAACGTTTTGGCCAAATGTACAGTTCTATAGTTGGGTTTTAAACGTTCGCCATTTTGAAATGATCGAAGTAATAACTTCGTTTTAAATACACAATTAGAAATATTATTTAATTTGTAGTTCTAGCGGGTATAAAAAACGTATACACGTAAAATGAAAAATTAAAATCAATAAATTCCAGCTGCTAATTGAGTAAATATTAATATCGTAATATTATTATTTGAGTAATTTCAAGATCGTTTGTAACGAAGTAATTAAATTGATAACTCGAAAATTGCAGGAAAAAAGCAAAGTCAAATGTACGCTCTATGGTGGGAAGCGACTAAGGACAGCTCGGTTAGTAGAGCATTGACGCGTAAACCCAACGACCTGGGCTCAATTCCCAGTCTAGGTCGTATATTTTCAAAAACAAATTATGTTTTGGGGAGGTCAGCGTTCAAAATTATGTTTTTAACAATAACTTCGCTATTTGTTATCGTAGAGAGGCGGGGTTGGTACCACTACATGCAGAATTAAAATCTGCAAATTTGTATAAGATATGAACAAAAAGCTGTTTAAAATGGCCGTCATTTTGACATTTTCAATTATTTTTTCTGAATTTTAATAGGGTTCCATATGCAATAGGATAAATATAGCTGTAACAAAATAAGTGACCTTATCGAAATTTTAATAACTGGTTTTCAAGGTTCATTTTTTTGTTTTGTTCTTAACACTGAGCATACTTGACATTTTGCACACGGATTTGTTCGAAATCGGTAGAGACTCATGGCCAGTATTGAAACAGGTGTGACCGCTATTTTTATTCAATAAGTATAAAAGTTACAATACAAAAATTCAAGCTATTTCCAAAGACGATATTTTTATTTTTCAAAATCAAATTCAGGTGAAATTTAAACCAGAGCTAGAGCAAAAGGTGGAATAACACTACTGTTATTTTTATTTGTTCTGTAGACTGAGGAGTAACTGAGTTATCGGTAGAAAACAAAAATCATAATTATCCCTGTAGCTCCTAAACGGTTAAAGATATCGAAAAATACCCAAGAATAAAAAAAAAATTAACATATTGTGTTTCATGCTAAATGGCGGATTATGACAAATTTAGTAACATCTATAGTTTTAACTCATAATATCCTGGGTGATTACTTTTTTTTTTGTAACTTTTGTGCTTATCAAATAAACAGCTGTTACACCTTTCTCAATCACCAAAATTTTATAAAAATCGTTGTAGCAGATTTTGTGAAAATAGTAATTGTGTGTTTTTTTATGGTATCTATCTTCGAATTGTGACTTACAAAAAAAAAAGAAAACAAACTTCCTAGTTATAGTCAAAACATACCCTATAGAGAATTTCATCAAAATCGGACTACGCGTTTCGACTTTTGATTACTTGATATAGACTACGGTAGAGATCATTTTAAAAACCACTTTATGAACCAAAGGGATCTCAAAACGGATTCATCCGTGAAAAATTCGAAATGGAATATTTTTCACTACATATTATGTGAGAACGTACGCATTTCCAAAGGAAGAAATCACATTGTTCCCAAAATCGTTTCTCTTTTACTACAACAATAAAAAAGACGGGGTTTTTTTAATTCTCCCATCTTGGAAAATCTAACCTAACCTTACAATTAATTGTTGTAGGCGTTTATTGTGAGTCGACTAAAACCAGCTGATTCACTCCACACAGAGTGTCAATAAATTAGATCAATTAAGCATGCGTAGGAGAGCCCTTGGTGTCTGTATCACCGCCATCTGTATTAAGGGCACGGTCAAGTAAAAGTTATGATAGAACGGAAAGTGGGTTGAGCGCGCATTTAGCCTTCATTCAATCTACCGAAACTATTTAAATAAACAGTGTCCCCTAGCCAATTAAAAACTAATACTCATTACAAATATCATTGCCAATTAACAAGTGAAAACTTTCTTATTCATCCCCCTAGCCAATTAAAAACTAATACTCATTACAAATATCATTGCCAATTAACAAGTGAAAACTTTCTTATTCATCCCCCTGGCCAATTAAAAACTAATACTCATTACAAATATCATTGCCAATTAACAAGTGAAAACATTCTTATTCATCCCCCTAGCCAATTAAAAACTAATACTCATTACAAATACCATTGCCAATTAACAAGTGAAAACTTTCTTATTCATCCCCCTAGCCAATTAAAAACTAATACTCATTACAAATATCATTGCCAATTAACAAGTGAAAACTTTCTTATTCATCCCCCTAGCCAATTAAAAACTAATACTCATTACAAATATCATTGCCAAATAACAAGTGAAAACTTTCTTATTCATCCCCCTAGCCAATTAAAAACTCATACTAATTACAAATATCATTGCCAATTAACAAGTGAAAACTTTCTTATTCATCCCCCTGGCCAATTAAAAACTAATACTCATTACAAATAGCATTGCCAATTAACAAGTGAAAACTTTCTTATTCATCCCCCTAGCCAATTAAAAACTAATACTCATTACAAATATCATTGCCAATTAACAAGTGAAAACTTTCTTATTCATCCCCCTAGCCAATTAAAAACTAATCCTCATTGAAAATACCATTGAAAATCAAAAAGGGAAAACTTTCTTACTCATCCCCCTAGCCAATTAAAAACTAATCCTCATTAAAAATACCATTGAAAATCAAAAAGTGAATACTTTCTTACTCATCCCCATGGCCAATTAAAAACTAATCCTCATTAAAAATATCATTGCCAATCAAAAAGGGAAAACTTTCTTACTCATCCCCCTAGCCAAATAAATACTAATCCTCATTAAAAATACCATTGAAAATCAAAAAGTGAATACTTTCTTACTCATCCCCCTGGCCAATTAAAAACTAATACTCATTAAAAATATCATTGCCAATCAAAAAGTGAAAACTTTCTTATTCATCCCCCTAGCCAATTAAAAACTAATACTCATTACAAATACCATTGCCAATCAAAAAGGGAAAACTTTCTTACTCATCTCCCTGGCCAATTAAAAACTAATCCTCATTAAAAATACCATTGCCAATCAAAAAGGGAAAACTTTCTTACTCATCCCCTAGCCAATTAAAAACTAATCCTCATTAAACATGTCATTGCCAATTAACAAGTGAAAACGTTCTTACTCATCCCCCTGGTCAATTAAAAACTAATCCTCATTAAAAATATCATTGCCAATCAAAAAGGGAAAACTTTCTTATTCATCCCCCTGGTCAATTAAAAACTAATCCTCATTAAAAATATCATTGCCAATTAACAAGTGAAAACTTTCTTATTCATCATCCTAGCCAATTAAAAACTAATCCTCAATAATAATATCATTGCCAATCAAAAAGGGAAAACTTTCTTACTCATCCCCCAAGCCAATTAAAAACTAATCCTCATTAAAAATATCATTGCCAATCAAAAAGTGAATACTTTCTTACTCATCCCCCTAGCCAATTAAAAACTAATCCTCATTAAAAATACCATTGCCAATTAAAAAGTGAAAACTTTCTTACTCATCCCCTATCTAATTAAAAACTAATCCTCATTAAAAATATCATTGCCAATCAAAAAGGGAAAACTTTCTTATTCATCCCCCTGGTCAATTAAAAACTAATCCTCATTAAAAATATCATTGCCAATTAACAAGTGAAAACTTTCTTATTCATCATCCTAGCCAATTAAAAACTAATCCTCAATAATAATATCATTGCCAATCAAAAAGGGAAAACTTTCTTACTCATCCCCCAAGCCAATTAAAAACTAATCCTCATTAAAAATATCATTGCCAATCAAAAAGTGAATACTTTCTTACTCATCCCCCTAGCCAATTAAAAACTAATCCTCATTAAAAATACCATTGCCAATTAAAAAGTGAAAACTTTCTTACTCATCCCCTATCTAATTAAAAACTAATCCTCATTAAAAATATCATTGCCAATTAAAAAGTGAAAACTTTCTTACTCATCCCCTATCTAATTAAAAACTAATCCTCATTAAAAATATCATTGCCAATTAAAAAGTGAAAACTTTCTTACTCATCCCCTATCTAATTAAAAACTAATCCTCATTAAAAATATCATTGCCAATTAAAAAGTGAAAACTTTCTTACTCATCCCCTATCTAATTAAAAACTAATCCTCATTAAAAATATCATTGCCAATTAAAAAGTGAAAACTTTCTTACTCATCCCCTATCTAATTAAAAACTAATCCTCATTAAAAATATCATTGCCAATTAAAAAGTGAAAACTTTCTTACTCATCCCCTATCTAATTAAAAACCAATCCTCATTAAAAATATCATTGCCAATTAAAAAGTGAAAACTTTCTTACTCATCCCCTATCTAATTAAAAACCAATCCTCATTAAAAATATCATTGCCAATTAAAAAGTGAAAACTTTCTTACTCATCCCCTATCTAATTAAAAACTAATCCTCATTAAAATTATCATTACCAATCAAAAAGTGAAAACTTTCTTACTCATCCCCTATCTAATTAAAAACTAATCCTCATTAAAAATATCATTGCCAATTAAAAAGTGAAAACTTTCTTACTCATCCCCTATCTAATTAAAAACTAATCCTCATTAAAAATATCATTGCCAATTAAAAAGTGAAAACTTTCTTACTCATCCCCTATCTAATTAAAAACTAATCCTCATTCAAAATATCATTGCCAATTAAAAAGTGAAAACTTTCTTACTCATCCCCTATCTAATTAAAAACTAATCCTCATTAAAAATACCATTGCCAATTAAAAAGTGAAAACTTTCTTACTCATCCCCTATCTAATTAAAAACTAATCCTCATTAAAAATATCATTGCCAATCAAAAAGTGAAAACTTTCTTACTCATCCCCTATCTAATTAAAAACTAATCCTCATTAAAAATATCATTGCCAATTAAAAAGTGAAAACTTTCTTACTCATCCCCTATCTAATTAAAAACTAATCCTCATTCAAAATATCATTGCCAATTAAAAAGTGAAAACTTTCTTACTCATCCCCTATCTAATTAAAAACTAATCCTCATTAAAAATACCATTGCCAATTAAAAAGTGAAAACTTTCTTACTCATCCCCTATCTAATTAAAAACTAATCCTCATTAAAAATATCATTGCCAATCAAAAAGTGAAAACTTTCTTACTCATCCCCTATCTAATTAAAAACTAATCCTCATTAAAAATATCATTGCCAATTAAAAAGTGAAAACTTTCTTACTCATCCCCTATCTAATTAAAAACTAATCCTCATTAAAAATATCATTGCCAATTAAAAAGTGAAAACTTTCTTACTCATCCCCTAGCCAATTAAAAACTAGTCCTCATTAAAAATATCATTGCCAATCAAAAAGTGAATACTTTCTTACTCATCCCCTGGCCAATTAAAAACTAATCCTCATTAAAAAAATATATATTTTGTATAGGTTGAACCTTTTGAGGTCGGATTTTCATCATTGTATTCCCCTAACAGAGACATTTAATACGATGTAACTATTAAAAGTGTAATATTATTATTTTACAAAATAATTACGAATATAATATATTATAAAGTTAAGCAAATTTAGCTCCGAAAGATTTTGTCATTCAGCTTGTACACAAAAAGAATAGGTTACACTAAAAAAATCATCTCCTGGTATTTCAGCTACAGGTTCCTCCGAAATGTTGCACAATTCTTTCCGTTCTTCTGGAACATAAGAAACAAAAAATAACAATAATTCAACGTTTAAAACAGAAGGTAGTAGACAAGGTACCGCTCAGTGGATTACCTTTAGACCCTTGTCAACTGGAGATGCGGCGCTCAGGACACAATCGTTTTATACTCTGGAAACGTGAAGGTGTTAGTTTTAATTTACGCAAATGATGGGAAATGTCTGATTAATCCAGTTAATACACTCAGGGGCTCTCTGACAGTAAGCTCGGGTGTGTAGGACCCTAGTACCCCCAACTGTATCTACACTTGTCTTAGATCACATTCTTTTATCTTTCCTATCAGGTCTCTCTTGACCAATTTTTGTTCTCTTCCGAGCCTGATGTTATTAGAGTATTCAAGGGCCTAGGAGTCACTATTATTTTTATAAGGCGATGATGACCCAAAAGTTTTTCCCCCTTTGAACAAGTGCTTGCGGGTGTGGAGTCTTACACCTTTCTTCGTATAGTCTTGCATGATCTTGTCAACCTAACCTAACCTATCGTGGGCTATTTTAGAAATTTCTATATCAGAATCATGTGCCTCTCAGCGGATAACCTGTAGACATGTCAAAGCCTTCTGACCCTTGTCAACTGGAGATGCAGCGCTCAGGACACTAGCCGTTCAGTGGAAACAACCGCCACATAAAAGTTCTATAGTAATCGGTGCATTAGTTTTGTCTTAAAAACGACACAGCGGTTATCTTTAAAAATCTCGAAAATACTTGAAAATCTCGCTATTAAATTTCCGCTCAATACTTTCTCTCTGTTGTAGAGGAAATAAAAATGTAAATTTTAATTTTGAATTATCTAATTAATCACCACTCGCGTTCTGTCTCTCAAAACTTCCAGCCGTCAAATTAATACATCACCCGAGATTTCCCTGCGGGCAGGAACAGGTTCATATGCAAATAAAATTAATTGGATCATTTCCTTGTTTCGATGTGTCAATAAACACGGTTGTTATTGAATAACATATTTCAACATGTTTGAAACGATATTAAGTTTTAAACAACGCAGATTCTGTTTTGAGATTATTGTAAAATTATAATTAGTAAAATGTTTGGAAATTTTTGTGGCCAACCTTGTGGAATAACTATCGGAGACTGTGATGGGCGTGGTGTTCCCGCGGTAACAACGGGATCTACATCTTTTTCGTGTAGTCTTTGGTTAGATCCCTCTTTTTATTGTAGTCTTTGGTTAGATCCCTCTTTTTCCTGTATTCCTTGGTTAGATCCCTCTTTTTCCTGCATTCTTTAGTTATATCCTTCTTGTTTGTAAAGTCTTTGGTCATATCCAACTTTTTCGTGTAGTCTTTGGTTATATATCTCTTTTTTGTGTAGTCTTTGGTTAGATCCCTCTTTTTCCTGTATTCTTTGGTTTTATCCCTCTTTTTCCTGCATTCTTTGGTTAGATCCTACTTTATCGTGTAGTCTTTGGTTAAATTCCTCTTTTTTGTGTAGTCTTTTGTTAGATCCCTATTTGTTGTGAAATTTTTGTTAGATCCCACTTTTTCCTGTAATCTTTGGTCATATCCCTCTTTTTTGTGTAATCTTTGGTTATATCCATCTTTTTTGTATAGTCTTTGGTTAGATCCCTCTTTTTTGTATAGTCTTTGGTTAGATCCCTCTTTTTTGTATAGTCTTTGGTTAGATCCTTCTTTTTGTATAGTCTTTGGTTAGATATCACTTTTTCGTGTAGTCTTTGGTTAGATCCCTCTTTTTCAAGTATTATTTGGTTATATCACTCTTTTTTGTATAGTCTTTGGTTATATCCCTCTTTTTGTGAAGTTTTTGTTAGATCCCACTTTTTCCTGTAATCTTTGGTCATATCACTCTTTTTGTGTAATTTTTGGTTAGATCACTCTTTTTTTATAGTCTTTAGTTAGATCCCTCTTTTTGTATAGTCTTTGGTTAGATCCCTCTTTTTTGTGTAATCTTTGGTTATATCCCTCTTTTTCGTGTAGTCTTTGGTTAGATTCCTCTTTTTAGTGTAGTCTTTTGTTAGATCCCTCTTTTTGTGTATTATTTGGTTATATCCCTCTTTTTTGTATAGTCTTTGGTTAGATCCCTCTTTTTGTATGGTCTTTGGTTAGATCCCTCTTTTCGTATAGTCTTTGGTTATATCCCTCTTTTGTGTATAGTCTTTGGTTATATCCCTCTTTTTATATAGTCTTTGGTTAGATCCCTCTTTTTGTGTAATCTTTGGTTCTATCCCTCTTTTTTGTAGTCTTTGGTTAGATCCCTCTTTTTTATAGTCTTTGGTTAGATCCCTCTTTTTGTATAGTCTTTGGTTAGATCCCTCTTTTGTGTAATCTTTGGTTATATCCCTCTTTTTGGTGTAGTCTTTGGTTAGATCCCTCTTTTTAGTATAGTCTTTGGTTAGATCCCTCTTTTTGTATAGTCTTTGGTTAGATCCCACTTTTTCGTGTAGTCTTTGGTTAGATCCCTCTTTTTCGTGTATTATTTGGTTATATCCCTCTTTTTGTATAGTCTTTGGTTATATCCCTCTTTTTGTGAAGTTTTTGTTAGATCCTACTTTTTCCTGTAATCTTTGGTCATATCCCTCTATTTGTGTAGTCTTTGGTTAGATCCCTCTTTTTGTATAGTCTTTGGTAAGATCCCTCTTTTTGTATAGTCTTTAGTTATATCCGTCTTTTTTGTGTAGTCTTTGGTTATATCCCTCTTTTTGTGAAATTTTTGTTAGATCCCACTTTTTCCTGTAATCTTTGGTCATATCCCTCTTTTTGTGTAGTCTTTGGTTATATCCCTCTCTTTTGTATAGTCTTTGGTTAGATCCCTCTTTTCCCTGTAGTCTTTGTCTAGATCCCTCTTTTTCCTGTAGACTTTAGTTAGATCCCTAATATTCGTGTAATCTTTGGTTAGATCCCTCTTTTTTGTGTAGTCTTTGGTTAGATCCCTATTTTTGTGTAATCTTTGGTTATATCCCTCTTTTTTTGTAGTCTTTGGTTAGATCCCTCTTTTTTGTAGTCTTTGTCTAGATCCCTCTTTTTCCTGTAGACTTTAGTTAGATCCCTAATATTCGTGTAATCTTTGGTTAGATCCCTCTTTTTTGTGTAGTCTTTGGTTAGATCCCTATTTTTGGTGTAGTCTGTGATAAGATACCCTCTTTTATGTGTAGTCTTTGGTTAGATCCCTCTTTTTGTGTAATCTTTGGTTATATCCCTCTTTTTTTGTAGTCTTTGGTTAGATCCCTCTTTTTGTATAGTCTTTGGTTAGATCCCTCTTTTTGTATAGTCTTTGGTAAGATCCCTTTTTTTGTGTAGTCTTTGGTTATTACCCTCTTTTTGTGAAATTTTTGTTAGATCCCACTTTTTCCTGTAATCTTTGGTCATATCCCTCTTTTTGTGTAGTCTTTGGTTATATCCCTCTCTTTTGTATAGTCTTTGGTTAGATCCCTCTTTTCCCTGTAGTCTTTGTCTAGATCCCTCTTTTTCCTGTAGACTTTAGTTAGATCCCTAATAGTCGTGTAATCTTTGGTTAGATCCCTCTTTTTTGTGTAGTCTTTGGTTAGATCTCTATTTTTGGTGTAGTCTGTGGTAAGATACCCTCTTTTTCGTGTAGTCTTTGGTTAGATCCCTCTTTTTCATCTTTACTTGTTTTCTTTCCAATCCTGAGGCGTTTAGAGTATTCCAATTGTCTTTACTTTACACTCGTTTTCATCTCCTTTTTTTTATTTTTTTATTTATAATGATGACTGTTTTTTTTACAGATTTTCATCACATAGGTGATATATTTTGGTCATACCACGGGATTTTTCCAATTTTTTCCAACAACTTCAATAAAGGAGAAAATAAATACTTTTCAAAATCAGCAGTAACGACTTGTATTAAATTTTGCCTTTATGGACCCACACAAAACGTATCTCTCCAGATATGTCGATTCGTGAATTATCCGCAAAAAAAAAACGAAAAATGGGTAAAGGGCTTGTTAGGTTAGGTTAGGTTAGAGTCGTCGGGTTCGCCACACCTGTACTCACCTCAGTGTGCCCCTGAGGGTTGAAAAAAAAAGTAAATAATGTCCATGTATTGCGAAATTATGTCCATATACAAAATCTGTTTAACAATCGTTTTAAATAAACACCCTACTGGATAAGACTCCTTGATCTACCAATAAAATTAAACACTTCCTACAGGACACAAGAAACCAACTTTTGGGCATTACATTTAGATGATCTGTTTGTATTACATTATATTGGGTTGGGTAAGTACCATGATGGCGTCCATTAGCTCGTTTTAAACCGAAAACCTTCCAGTCTTCACTCCTAAAAAAAAAAAAAAAAAAAAAAAAAACGCCTACCTCTCGCATACTCTAATGGCATCAGAGTCAAAAAAGAACAAGAGTTGTTCAAGGGAAAATGAAATTTACCCAAGATTGCATGGAAAACTTGTAGAATCTGCTAGGGTACCTCTCGATAAGATACAGGGTGTTACATAATCTCCTTGACTTAATCTTCATTTACATGTTGACTAAAGACCCAATAAATTATGATAAATGAAACTAAAAGCCATTAGTAAATATAGATAGAACCGATTGCTATCCTAGTGATATAAATTATATCAAGACTAATGCACTTCTTTTACGACGCATGCGCAATAATACGATAAATGAGGAGCAATAAAAGTAATCAAATATCGCCAGTTGACTTTAATAGGGCTATTAATAACTGGAGAAAGTGTGAAGTTGCATTTTTACTCTCTCTGTTGTATGTAATATGTGGAGTATTGATATGGCAAACCATCATGGTACTTACCCAGTCCCAATAAAATGTAATGAAAGTTAGTCTCTTGGATCTTGTAAGAAATGTTTCTATTGGTAGATCAAATAATGTTTGTTTAGAACTTGTTACATTTTCTGAAGTTTGAAATCACTTTTCTTTTTTTTATCCAATGGCTACTTTAACTCAAGAAATAGTATTTTTAAAGCTATTGAGATCATACGTTTGAATCTTTGAAGCCAACACTAAAAAAAAATTATCAAAATCATCAGAACTTATTTTGAGAAAAAAAAATGTATTTTTTCTTTCTTATGACAGCTAACCCCAAATTCGGAGTTATAGAAAAAGACAAAATTAATTTCCGATATATATATATATATATATATAGGATATATTATAACCAAACAAAAATTTGATTAAAATCACTTCACATGATTAGACCGTAGAGCACTACACAGTTTGCTGATAGGTTAGGTTAGGTTAGGTTAGGTTAAGTTAGGTTAGGTTAAGTTAGGTTAGGTCATTTTCAAATAACAATATTTCGTATAAGTAAAAAAATTCAAAAAGGCAATAAATCTGCAAAAAAACTTCAGATCGATTTTATAACCCAACTTACTACGTACGGCGCAAAGAATTTTAGAAAATGTCGAAAGGTTCAACTGTTCGTAAAACAAAACGAATTTAAAATAAAGTTGATTCGCGCTACCTTACTACGCATCGCACTCCATG
Organism: Aphrophora alni; assembly: GCA_963513935.1. Taxonomy (NCBI): domain Eukaryota; kingdom Metazoa; phylum Arthropoda; class Insecta; order Hemiptera; family Aphrophoridae; genus Aphrophora; species Aphrophora alni. The sequence continues at coordinate 12,813,393 of OY740779.1, read as the reverse complement.
TCAGTTGATACACCTGCTTCCCCTGATCTTGCAAAGGGCAAAGATATCTTATATCATTTGTTAGAATTCTTACAAGTTATGAGAGCATATTGATCCACGCTCTGTTAGTTACTAGGTTAGATGGACTACCTTGAGGTGTTCCTTTAGGCTCTGTTCTAGGCCCAATGCTGTTCGCACGTATCAAAGAATTTCTTTTTTTGTTTCACTAAAATAAACAGTGCGTTGCATACATAGAAAGAACAAGTTTTAGGAATTGAGGTGTCGAAAGGAAAACCGTCCAATTCCAAGGTCTATCATTGTCACTACCAGTTCCTCTAAAACGTTCGATTAAATTATACACTGTTTACTTGGTTTTGTATATTCAGGGAACTTAATCACAAACAATTGAACGCAATAGATCTTGTTGTTAAGTACGGTGTTCTCACGCGAGATTCATTTCTAAATATCACCAAACTTTTTCCCCAAATATTCAGTAGTGCCAACTGAGTTTCGATAACGTAAATATCCCCAATAAGCAATAACTATTTAGGGGAATTTTTATAAGTTTAAATAAAAGTAATATTTTAAATTAGAGTCTAAGAACTTAAGAATCACCCTATAGTACAGCTACTTTTATGATACGTAATGATGAATAAAATTTCATTTTGTTGATAACTAATAAAGGAACTATTTTATTTAGAACATAAATGCGGCTCTGGAAAGCAAAAATTTTACATCCAATGATATCAGCTGTTTAATTACTTGTCTAGATGCCAGAATCGTCGGCTTTGGTTTTTATTTGATTAAGTTTTTATCCACTCTGCCACACGTACTTTGCTGTAATTATACGTGTCTATGACACAAAGTTAAACAGCTGATTCCTGGAATAACAGTGTACGGAATGCGACCTCCTTTCCATTGACCACTTTGCATATATGGCTTCGTAGCCATCAGTTGTGTAACAGCTGTTAAACTGTAACACTTGGGTCAAATCCGGTTTACATTTTTAAATCCTTTCTTTCGTGTAATTAGTTTAGTGCCAACTATTTGCAAGTATAAACTGTGGATATTGCACAAACTTTCTCGTCCCCAAGAGCAGAAGAATGTTTGTCACCGAAAATGTCAGTCATTCAAAAATTAACCATAAACGCCTATTGAATTTTTATTTTTTTAAAAATAAATATTTATATTTTAGTAAAGTATTTTAATAGCCCCATAGCCAATTTTCAAATTTAACCAATAACTCAGTTTGAGAGAGATTACGACCAATATGTTTTGTTTGAGTCCTTAGAGGATAAAAGATAGGTTGTATACTTAAATCATTTTTTCATATCTAAGACATAATTTTCTCCTATAATATGTATATCCGAAGGTGTTCAAAACGATGAAATTTTTTTGAAAAAACATTAGTTGCCCACATTACGAAGCAAGTTTGGTGATATCAAAAAATGTCAAACTCAGTTTTATAACTGAACATCGAGTATTATGGATACCATTATCTTCTTCTTCTTCTTCTTCTTCTTCTTCTTCTTCTTCTTCTTCTTCTTCTTCTTCTTCTTCTTCTTCTTCTTCTTCTTCTTCTTCTTCTTCTTCTTCTTCTTCTTCTTCTTCTTCTTCTTCTTCTTCTTCTTCTTCTTCTTCTTCTTCTTCTTCTTCTTCTTCTTCAAACCGTTCTCTAAATACCGATTACGTACCAGACTTATTTTACACCCTGTATTAATGTTAAGATCTAATTTTAGTTTTTAAAAAAGCTGTAATAAAATCGCGTTGTATAATGTAACCATAACAGTTGATTTGAATTTACATAAATATATGGTTTCTTAAACATCAGTTTTGTAACAGCTGAAGTCAGAATCCGGTTACAGGATTTATTCAAGAACTTGTATTTGCATTTATGAAGGATTTCTATAATCTGTTGGAACTTTTAACTTCAGTAAAGAAGTGTAACAGATTGACGCAGGCCAATGTGAGTTATCTGTTGTTCCCATTGGAATCACTCACTACCACAGTGGTTATTACATGTAACTTACAAAAGATGCTCAAAGTGGTTTCCATACTGTTTTAAGTAAATATTGCATCTTAATCAACACTGATTTACAAATTTTGTCGCAAATGTCTTTAGGGACTGCAGGTTTTCAAATTCTGATTGGATTCAAAATACCGATTAAATTTGTTAACAGCGGACTTATTTAACGAAATAAACACACTTTAATGTATTCTTCCTATTTTACCAAACCAACCCCAATTTTTTAAAGGAGGTTCCAATGCAGTTATTTTTTGTCTCTATCATGTGATATCGTTTTAAAGGAAATTGATAGCGTATACAGGGTGTTACAAAAACGTTGGGCTGGCTATGCATTTTCATATTCTATGTATTATTCTAAGCTGAAAATGAAGAATTTTTTTTTTTCATTTTCTACTTTGTTTAGCAGCTAGACGCCATTTTGTTTTTTTTACAAAAACTCACCGTAACTCTGGAAATAGATAAGATATCGAGTTCAAATTTGGAATAAGCATTTTGTATCTTACGATTTACAAGTGTACCAAATACAAAGAATTTATTTTTATAATTTTCAAAATGGCGGCCGTTACAAATTTTTAACTTGGAATATCTTGAAAACCGTTAACTTTACAAAAATATATACAGGAGACAAAATATTTTTATTTTTTAACAGCAGACACAATGCTTTTTTGTAGTTTCATTAAGTCAAATGATAACCAAGTTATTGACAAAAAACTAAAAACATAATTTCTTGGTAATTGTCTACAACAACCAAAATTAGCCTAAAACCATCTTTTTTTTTTTTTTAATTTAACAATTTATTCAGTTATTTTTGTATCGAACTATGCAGAGTCAGATTCTACATGCAAAAATAAATCGAAAATGTAGTATAACATTTTGTAAAAATCGGTTAAGAAATGGTGAATTGGTTAATTTACAGTCAGTTTTTGTAAAAAAACAAAATGGCGTCTAGCTTCTAAACAAAATGGAAATTGAAAAAAAAAATATTCTTCATTTTCAGCTTAGAACCACACATAGAATATGAAAATGCATAGCCAGCCCAACCTTTTTGTAACACCCTGTATAATAAGTTTATACATGTGTTTAAATGAATTACTTTTCAATTTGGTCTTACTTGTGCTTTCTTTCTTGTTGGGTTTATTATTTCAACTAAAATACTCATGGGGATTTATTCTATACCATTTTAGTTTCCTCTTACAATTCCTTGTGTAATATATTATAGATTTTATTTAAAAAAAATAAAATAAATTATAAAGTGAAGCCCAGTAGGTGACTCATACTGGTGACTTGAGGGTAGGTCACCCTAATCCTCTGCGCTTGTGTGAGTGAAGCGACACTTCGTTCAGCCGCATTCCCTGTTTGATGCTAGTTTATTGCTCTTTAAAACTACTATTTTTAGTTTCCCATTTACACCACTGTGCGTCCTGTCCTGCAACCCTCAGGGGCTCACTTTAGTAAGTAAGGACTTGGCACTCCCGAGGTACCCTAGCTGGATCTACACCTTACTTCTTGTAGTCTTGGGTTAGATCCCTCCTATAAGGTCTCTCTTGACCAACTCTTGTTCTCTTCCGACTCTGAAGCTATTCGAAGACTAAGGGGTTAAAGTGATGATGTGCGAGAGGTTTTTTCACCTTTAAACAAACAAAAAACATCTACACCTGTAGGGCTGTGCTGTGTCTCCGCGTGCACAATCCTATGGCAGTCGTCCCAGACAGCAAGGTTTAATAATGATCCAAGGGTCTCGGTCCTTTCTCGATAGAGACGTTCACATTGGGAGATCATGTCTTCTGCAGGACATAGGACTTCCCATCCTGTAGAAATCTTTTCTCAAGTGTCAGTACCTTCTAACGAACCCTACCACTTTCCTTACTATTGTCTCTGTCTAACGAGATGTGATACAATACTCAAAATCTTCATCTGAGTGGATCTTAACCTAACCTAACCTAACCTAACCTAACCTAACCTAGCCTAGCCTAACCTAACCTAACCTAACCTAACCTAACCTAACCTAACCTAACCTAACCTAACCTAACCCAACCCAACCCAACCCAACCCAACCCAACCCAACCCAACCCAACCCAACCCAACCCAACCCAACCCAACCTAACCTAACCTAACCTAACCTAACCTAACCTAACCTAGCCTAACCTAAACTAACCTAACCTAACCTAACCTAACCTAACCTAACCTAACCTAACCTAACCTAACCTAACCTAACCTAACCTAACCTAACCTAACCTAAGCTAACCTACCACTTTCCTTGCTATTGTCTCTGTCTAACGAGATTTGAGATACAATTTGCTTAAATCTAAAATGAAGTGCAAGTTTGCTGATCCTTAAACCCGAGACACTCCTCCATCTGTCATAGTCTTTCTGATCCCAAATTCTGATACTATTTAAGCTTCTTGGATGTACCAGAGACGGTTCAACCTATGAGTGTCGTTTCTGATGAACGTCTTTACATTCATTAATACCAACATATCCAGTTACCCAGTTCAACGTTACATTGTTGAGACTCAGTCGTGATGTTTTTGAAACAGTTGTAGATTCAATTTAACTCGAATTTGTCAGAAAATCCAGGGCTCTCTAAGCACCTGACTCTTTGTATAGAGCCTCTTCTTTGAATACAAGTCTCAAGTTTTCTCAGACCCTATTGGGTTTATTGCCGTCAGCATGTTCCTGTCCATTCCAGCCTCTGTTCCAAACTTTATTCTAAATCCATCTGTGAACCATTCAAGATTAAGCATGGTTAAAGGGTTAACCATTCATTGCAGTAAGGTAAATAGTTTTGACAAGGAACACTCTACCTTCGTATATCATTTCCAATGTGGATTCTATCGTAACGTTTATTTTATCGTAATCCTTCTTCCGATTGTTTTGACAGTTACAATATTTTAACCTAACCTAACCTAACCTAACCTAACCTAACCTAACCTAACCTAACCTAACCTAACCTAACCTAACCTAACCTAACCTAACCTAACCCAACCCAACCCAACCCAACCCAACCCAACCCAACCTAACCTAACCTAACCTAACCTAACCTAACCTAACCTAACCTAACCTAACCTAACCTAACCTAACCTAACGTTTATTTGGGAGTTAAACCGGACGATCCTGTGTACACTTCTAGACTCTCGATATTACTTTTCCATCTTGAAAATGAAAAGTACACAATTACAAAGCCAAATACCCTCAGGGCCTCATTTATAGTGAGTACGGAGGTTGTAACAAACTGGATCTACACCTTTCTTCATGTATTCTCTAATTAGATTCCTTTCATCTTTTCCTATCAGATTTCTCTTGATCATTAAGTTCTCTTCTCACCCTGACGCTATTAGAGTATTCGAGGGCTAGGGGTATTTATTTTATCTTCCTTTATTTAAGGCGATGATGGCCAAGAAACATCAAGAATAACAAACCAAGGTAATTAAGTTGTGTGCACTTTGCAACGGGATTAGGCAATCTGCGCCCGTTACTTTGAAGGATACGAAATCTATGGTAATGCATAAGCATTTCATGTCTTTCAAAATAATTGCCGCGCAATTCTACTGTAATCCTTCTTCCGATTATTTTGACAGTTACAACATTTTTTAGGAAATTAAAAGAGCTACAATAAAGTATCTTGACATTTTTCATAAAAATCTTCCGTTTTTGAAGGTTTAGATTTAACAAATTTAAGCAATCGCCATTTTGAAACTGGTTATTGAATTAAGTTTTTTTTTAATTACTCTTTACCTTACCTAACCTAACCTAACCTAACATAACCTAACCTAACCTAACATAACCTAACCCAACCTAACCTAACCTAACCTAACCCAACCTAACCTAACCTAACCTAACCTAACCTAACCTAACCTTACCTAACCTAACCTAACCTAACCTAACCTAACCTAACCTAACCTAACCTAAAATAACCTAACCTAACCTAACCTAACCTAACCTAACCTAACCATGTCTAGTTTCTATTCAATAAGTCAAACCGTTCTAGATATACAAATATTTTGTGCAAAATACAAAATGGCGGATATCTGGGAAACCAACCAAGTCCGGACACATGTTTGCAGACATTTTGTCTTAGTTTTGATGTGGGAAATTCCCCCCTGAAGTTTGGAAACATAAATTAGCAAAGCCCTTGTTTAAATATTTTGTACAAACCATGGTTCATTTTCAGTTTTGATTGAAAACTATTGAAATTACATTTTTGGTGACAAATATTGTCGGTTGTTTTTTTGTGGTTTTTGTGGATTGGTAAGTGAGAATGTCTGTGCAGTGGTTTACACGTGAATTTTACTATTTACCGTATAAACATCTTGCGATGCATCATTTAGTTCATAATAATTAGATAATGAAATTTAAAACCAGTGGGTGGGAGAATTAGAGGAGGAGCAAAGAGGAAATGGTTAGACGATATTTTGGGAGTATGAGACTCTAAGGATGGAGAAGGTAGGGTGTGGGAGGGTGTGGGTTGTAAGAAGAACACAAATTAAAAATAGAAAACTTATAAATTTAGAAAGATGATAAATTTGTAAGAACAAAAATAAACAAATGGGAAAATTTATGAATTCAAAAAATAATAAATATGTAAGTATCTGTAAGAACAATAATAAATAAATGGGAAAATTTATAAATTCCAAAAATTATAAATATATAAATATCTGTAAGAATAAAAATAAATAAATGGGAAAATTTATAAATTCAAAAAAAATAAATATGTAAGTATCTGTAAGAACAATAATAAATAAATGGAAAAATTTATAAATTCAAAATATAATAAACATATAAATATCTGTAAGAACAAAAATAAATAAATGGGAAAATTTATAAATTCAAAAAAAAATAAATATGTAAGTATCTGTAAGAACAATAATAAATAAATGGAAAAATTTATAAATTCAAAAAAATAAATATCTAAGTATCTGTAAGAACAATAATAAATAAATGGAAAAATTTATAATTTCAAAATATAATAAATATATACATATCTGTAAGAACAAAAATAAATAAATGGGAAAATTTATAAATTCAAAAAAAAATAAATATGTAAGTATCTGTAAGAACAATAATAAATAAATGGAAAAATTTATAAATTCAAAAAAATAAATATCTAAGTATCTGTAAGAACAATAATAAATAAATGGAAAAATTTATAATTTCAAAATATAATAAATATATACATATCTGTAAGAACAAAAATAAATAAATGGGAAAATTTATAAATTCAAAAAAAATAAATATGTAAGTATCTGTAAGAACAATAATAAATAAATGGAAAAATTTATAAATTCAAAATATAATAAATATATAAATATCTGTTAGTACAAAAATAAATAAATGGGAAAATTTATAAATTCAAAAAATAATAAATATGTAAGTATCTGTAAGAACAATAATAAATAAATGGAAAAATTTATAAATTCAAAATATAATAAATATATAAATATCTGTAAGAACAAAAATAATCAAATGGGAAAATTTATAAATTCAAAAAATAATAAATATGTAGGTATAATATGTAAGTAAGAACAATAATAAATAAATGGAGAAATTTATAAATTCAAAATATAATAAATATATAAATATCTGTTAGTACAAAAATAAATAAATGAGAAATTTTATAAATTCAAATAAATAATAAATATATAAATATCTGTTAGTACAAAAATTAAAAAAATGGGAAAATTATTAAATGGACTTGACTCAGTAATTTATATTTTTTTATTTTTTAGTATATGACTGATGTTTAGTATTTTTATTTTGCAAATGAGTTTGTGAATACTTTGTGTAATGTTTTCGCAACATTTTTGTTTGTTTGTAAAATATAAAATGGGCGGGATTTTCGGAACACCATTTAAAGTACTATTACGTAATCACAGCACTATAAACCACTGCCCTTTGCTTATGCCGGTAAAAGAAAGCACAACCATTCTGAGAGCAATCTTAGATAAACCATTTCATCTAAACAGATCCGGAAATACCAGACCAATATATTCTCAATACTGCCCCGGGATTGTCCAGTGTGTGGGATTCCGCATGACATCATCCTGGACAGACTTATATAAGATCCTTAGAAAAGGAAAGGAGTTGTTCCTGTAATGATATGCAAAGCTGCAGGAGATTTATTAATTGATGTAAGCTTTTAGTTGTTCACTGACTAAGAAAGTTATTCTTAATTAAAATTTGTTTTTTTAATGGGTATACATGATAACGAAAAAAGTGTCCTTGATTTTCAGATTAAATAAATAAACTTATGGTTCGGGTTGGGTTAGGTTTGGTATTGCTTGTATTAATATTTGTAAACTAAAAGAAAATAATCAAGGTTTTCTATTTACACTAATAAATCTGCAAAAAGGGTCTATATTTGTTCTCTCAGATCTTAAAAACTATTGTACCGATTTTAATAAGAATTGTTAATTTAGGTTAGGTTAGGTTAGGTTTGGTTTGGTTAGGTTAGGTTAGGTTAGGTTAGGTCGGGTCGGGTCGGGTCAGGTCAGGTCTGGTCAGGTCAGGTCAGGTCAGGTCAGGTCAGGTCAGGTCAGGTCAGGTTAGGTTAGGTTAGGTTAGGTTAGGTTAGGTTAGGTTAGGTTAGGTTAGGTCAGGTTAAGATCCACTCAGATGAAGATTTTAAAGTTAAGTTTCTTTCGATATCTTAATTAGAAATTGAGTTATGAAAATAAGAGGTTTTCCTTTGTATTTTTAGGTCGATCTTTGTTCGCATCTACAGGACCGATCTCGATGAAACTTTGCAAGCTTATAGTAGTATTGTTGAAGAAGGTTTTAGATTCTGTTTCATATTGATATCTTAAAAATAAACCTAGTTATTACAAATAATGTAAACCTGTACCTATCAACGTTCACGCATGCATACTATTTTTTTTTTTTTAATTAATAATATATCTCTACAACAGCTTAACCGATCGTGTTGAAATTTTACACGGGACTCGTCAATATAAAGACCTCGTTTGAAAAAAGAATACACTTCTTCCAATAATAAGTTTCAAAATGGCGGCCGTTTAAAAACGTTAAATGAAAATAACTCAAAAAACGTAAATTTGTTTACCCACTTAATGGTATAACTGTAAAAACTATCGAACAAAGGGTAGCAGTAAAACATCGTTCATTAGTTGTTCAAAAATTTTAATCCTAAATTTCATTATAATTTCGTTAAATTCGCAACAATCAGCTGATTCTTATTGAATTTATATATGGTATTTAGATTAATGTCATATGGTATAGTCCACCGCTCTCCGCATGCACACTAATGGATGCTGTTTTGGTGTTACCAATTATTTAGTTTTTACAGTTATACTATTCGATAGGAATCAAACACCTGCAAAACTTTACTCTTAAGGTTTTTTAAATAAAAATTTAAGGTTTTCGTGTTATTTTCATTTTAAAACGAATGTTTGCAACAAGTTCATTGTTATTTCTCAAAGTAGATCTTTTACATTGATGAGTGTCGTGCAAAATTTCAACTCAATCTGTTTAACCGTTCTAGAGATATAAATTATTTAGTAAAAAAACAAAATGGCGGAAAGCTGTTAATAGAAGTGTTTGCGAACGTATGTTTATAGGAACTTTTTTCTTTATTTTGACTCATATAACCACCCCTTGAATTATCCCCGCGCATTACAGGAACACCCTGTATATATTAAAACGACTGGAAGGGGTTGCTCATTGTCGCGAACACAAATTGCAGTTAACAGTTATTATCTGAAGACTTAAATAAAATATAAAGCTACTTTTCTAAACTCCTAAATAGTGTATTATATATGAATAAACATCACAAAGTTTTTAAACAAAATAGAAGAAATATGGAGATATGGACTAGAATGTTACGAAATTACAGCAACTAAAAATAATTTTGCGCGTACAGATTGCGTTCTGCCCACATTACCGGGGGGAGGTGGGGAATCAGGAAGTCGTGATGTGACAATGATGAATGACTATTTCCCTCCTTTTCTTAAAGTGTAGATTCATTCATTAAGTTAATGCAGTCTAAATTAACAAGTAATTTACTTCACAGCTAGAAAGCTGACTATAGTCTGTTTGTTGAATGAAGAACTTTTAGGATAGTTCAGGAAATGTAAACTAGAGTGCAGTGGCGGGTGGTCTAAGAGAAGGACTTTCTAACAGATGTTATTTCTTCTCCCTCTAGTATTCCAAAAGCATCAGAGTCGGAAAAGAACAATAGTTGGTCAAAAGAGACCTGCTAGGAAAGTTCAAAAGAAAAATTTAATACAAGGCTACATTAAAAAAAAAAAGGTGTAGATTCAGTTGGTCTCTGAAATCGTGAAGCCAGTACTCAATGGATTAAAATCTTGCTTAACTCCAAGGCCGTCAAGTTTTATTATTTATTTTTTTCCCCCAATTCTTCCGGAACCGTAGTATATTTTTTTACACAATCAATAATCTTCACATTTCAAAATAATTTAATGCAATCAATACTGAAAAAAATCGTGATTTTTCTTTTCTGATAACTTTGCCCAAATTTTAAGTGATTAAATGAAAAGAAACCACAACTAGCTATTTCGAAATAAAGCCACATACAACAGTTTATTAAATCGCCTACGTATATTTGTTCATACTGTTCGTTATGCTGATGCCAACCGAGGCCTTTGCTATTGGTACGACATTGGCAAAAAAAAACATATTTATAATTACTGTATATATTTCAGACTGACCTCAAGGATCGAGGTCCTTGTACCTAGATATTCTCTTACTCTACCCAACCTTGCACGTATTTACCAATCCAAATAAACATCGATGAAATGTCGACGGTGATTCATTCACTAGTGCAATCGATTCCGCAATTATTGTCGATTGCATCGGTTGGCAGTGCGCATGCGTCGGAAAGTATGTTTATACAGAGTAAAAGATTTTAAAAGGTTATCCAACTAAGATCCGGCTGGACTGCGCATGCTCTATATATTGCCCGCTTACTAAAGTGCATTACTATAATGATATGTAATTTGAGAGCATTACAATCGAGAGGTACAGTCTGGTTCATATTAGCGTGGGATTGGTTAGGGGGGTTTGTCTCGGCCAATACGAAATACAGGGTGGTCGAAAATTTCGACTTCCAGTTTTTAACTGATCCTCACGTTTCAAATACAGGGTGGTCGAGAATTTCGATTTCCGGGTTTTTAACTGATCCTCACGTTTCAAATACAGGGAGGTCGAGAATTTTGACTTCCGGTTTTTAAATGATCCTCACGTTTCAGATACAGGGTGGTCGAGAATTTCGATTTCCGGGTTTTTAACTGATCCTCACGTTTCAAATACAGGGTGGTCGAGAATTTCGATTTCCGGGTTTTTAACTGATCCTCACATTTCAAGTACAGGGTGGTCGAGCATTTCGACTTCCGGTTTTTAACTCATCTTCACCTCTCACGACGTCAGAGATTTTCGACGTACCGTCTGTCCGTCAATGTCAAACGCGTACGTAAGCACGATACCGGCCACAAAAAATATACAGAGTGTCTAGAAAATATTGTACCAATTTCACCGGTCTATTTTATAGGTGAAAATATGAAAAAAGTTCCAATTAATATAATTCCGAAATGGTTAGTTTCAAATTATCCGCCATTTTGATTTTTTTTTTTTTACTAAACACTTAATATCTTTGGAAATAGACAAGATATTGAGCTCAAATTTGGTGTACGTATTTCTCACGCAACCTTTTACACCTGTACAGAAAACCAGAACGTTCGTTTGTATATTTTCAAAATGGCGACCGTTTAAAAAATTTAATCTCAAATATCTCTAAAACCGCCAACTTTAGAAACAAATATTAGGAAGCAAAAAAGTTACTTTTTTAATGACAAACAAAACAGTTTTTTTTTTATTTTTTCCCTTAGCAGTATACTAAATATAACAGAGTTATCGGTTAAAAACTAAAAACAATTTCTTGGTACTTATCTATAATACAAAAGTAATTATAGCAGTGCTATTTATAATTTAGTTAGATTTGTTATTACATTCTACATGTCTTATCGAATTTCTTGTAAAATTGAGCGTGTTTGAGCAATTCTAATGACTAATTAATAATTTGTTTTAAAATTTTGGTTTGAAGGTAAATTTGGTTTTTTCGCCTTAAAACCACAAAAATATATATATGCTATGACGTCAAATGACACCGTTAGCACAAACAAGGCAAGTTTAGACCGTTATTTAAATAAAAATAGTTACTTTTGTATTATTTTTTTCAAAAACATCGCTCCAGGTTCATTTTTAATTTGTAACCACGGAACCGACACATTTTTGACGCTTAGAGTTAGTGTGTATTTATATAGTTTTTGGAAATTCGATACCCAAATCATTCGGACACAATTAAGAGCTCATATTGAATATTTTTTTCAGCAGTTTCATTAAAATCGGTTCATTATATCTCGAGATTTTTAAAAAATCATAAAAACCTCTATCACATTTTTAATTCTTCTGGTTTGGAAAGAATTTCCGAATAACTGTTTCAAAAGGCCGGCATTTTTAAATTTTACTACCATTATTAAAACGTTATTCAATTGATAGGATTCAATTGATTTTACTGCTATATTTTGATAAAATAGAAAAAATAACAGTTCAATTGCTAATTATTGCTGATTATTTAAAAAAAATATTATTTTTTTATAAACAAAATTAACAACTAGATGAACAAGGGAGCGATTTAGACGTAGAATAGTCTTGAACTATTATCCAACTTTTTAGAACTTGATTTTTTCCCTACGGAATGAAACTGTGCTTGTCTCAACCCTACAAACAAAGAACAAAACATGTCCTGGATAGAGCATTTATCGGATTATCCTGTCGATAATATTACCCCATTAATGTTGTCTCCACCAACTAACTGAAACAAAAGACATTCTTGTGACTACAAAGTAACTGACTGGTCCATTTTCACTTAAAAACCTTTTCAAAACTCACCGCTGAACTTCGTTTCTGGCATTAAAGTCTCCAGCTCCGTACACAATACAATGCAATGGACCGCGCCCACACTGGCTCCGATATAACTTGATTATGTAAAACATTTAAATGGAAACAAACAAAAAAACAACATGTGTCACGCCAAAATAGAAATCGACATTGGACATTTAATTTTATCTTTGTTGTATTACTTTCTAGAAGCCCCCGCAGTCACGTGGGTGGATCGAGCTAAGCGAGTCGCATGTCTGGTTCGACCTCAACACAATACAAAAACCATCGATTTCAGATCAAGGCTATTGGCGAAAAACTCGTGTAAAAATGCAAAACAATTGGGTAGTCGTACTGTACACTGGTAGAGTGCAGGGTAAATGTTTTTAGATCAAGGTAACTGAAATTGTAGGACATATGTGTAAGGTTTAACGTCAAATAACGCTGTTTATGTGTACCCTACATGCAGGCGTCAGCACACAATTTTTATATGTACACGTCAGTGTCAAATAAAGATGATTATGTTTAGGTCAAATAATGCTGTTTATGTGTACATCTTGACGTCAAATAACTATTATGTAAGGACACTGACGCCTACTGATTCTGACAGTGTGAACAAGCTAACGTCAAATGACGTTGTTTCGTGTAAACCCTAGCGCCAAAAATGTAGTTTATGTGTTTACACTAGCGTCAAATAACACTGTTTATGTGCGCACGCAGGCGGCAATTAATGTTTAACCTATAGTGTAAAATGAAGTTAATTATGTGAGATTTTGGCGTCAAATTACACTGTTTATATGTGCATAATGACACCTTGATTATATTTGTATACGCTGGCGTCAAATTATGTGGTTTCTATGTGGATACTGGAGTCTTATGACTATATGTGTGCGCTGACGTCAAATTACACTGTTTATATGTGCATAATGGCATTTTGATTATATGTGTGTACGCTGGCGTCAAATTACCTTGTTTTATGTGCATACTGGAGTCTTATGACTATATGTGAGTGGCTGGTGTCATATTACACTGTATATACGTGCATAATGGCATTTTGATTATATATATGTGCGCTGGCGTCAAATTATGTGGTTTCTATGTGCATACTGGAGTCATATGACTATATGTGTGCGCTGGCGTCAAATTATGTGGTTTCTATGTGCATACAGGAGTCTTATAACTATATGTGTGTGGCTTGTGTCATATTACACTGTATATACGTGCATAATGGCATTTTGATTATATGTGTGCGCGCTGGCGTCAAATTATGTGGTTTCTATGTGCATACTGGAGTCTTATGACTATATGTGTGTGGCTAGCGTCATATTACACTGTTTATACGTGCATAATGGCATTTTGATGATATTTGTATACGCTGGCGTCAAAATACTTTGTTTCTATGTGGATACTGGAGTCTTATAACTATATGTGTGCGCTGGCGTCAAATTATGTGGTTTCTATGTGTATACTGGAGTCTTATGACTATATGTGTGTGTCTGGGTCAAATTATGTGGTTCTATGTGCATACTGAAGTCTTATAACTATATGTGTGTGGCTGGTGTCATATTACACTGTTTATATCTGCATAATGGCATTTCGATTATATATGTATACGCTGGCGTCAAATTATGTGGTTTCTATGTGCATACTGGAGTCTTATGACTATATGTGTGTGGCTAGCGTCATATTACACTGTTTATACGTGCATAATGGCATTTTGATGATATTTGTATACGCTGGCGTCAAAATACTTTGTTTCTATGTGGATACTGGAGTCTTATAACTATATGTGTGCGCTGGCGTCAAATTATGTGGTTTCTATGTGTATACTGGAGTCTTATGACTATATGTGTGTGTCTGGGTCAAATTATGTGGTTCTATGTGCATACTGAAGTCTTATAACTATATGTGTGTGGCTGGTGTCATATTACACTGTTTATATCTGCATAATGGCATTTCGATTATATATGTATACGCTGGCGTCAAATTATGTGGTTTCTATGTGCATACTGGAGTCTTATGACTATATGTGTGTGGCTAGCGTCATATTACACTGTTTATAGGTGCATAATGGCATTTTGATTATATGTGTATACGCTGGCGTCAAATTACCTTGTTTCTATGAGCATAAGTTTTATAACTATAATTTGATTCAAATTAGTTTTAGTACAATCTTCTGACAATCTTAGCATTGTCTTACTATTTATCTTTGTTAACTCGTTTCGGATTTCTTCCATCTTCTTAAAGCAGGCCTTGAAGATGGAGGAAATCCGAAACGATAAATTTAATAAGACAAGGTAGAAGATTGTACTGAAACTAAATATGTAGATAGTATTATAAGTATTATAGTTTTATTGAAATGCCGGAATATTTTGTAGAAAGAGCTGTAAGTCATAAGGTCACATTGGTTAAAATGTTATAGAATATTAATTTCTGTTGCAGTTTAAAAGAACATTTTGAATTGGTGAGACGATAAGAAACTTTCAACTTTCCATTTAAAGTTTGTATAGTTGTGTAATGACTCCGTGTCAAGATATAAACCTAATGTCGGACTTTGGTGTCTTCAGGAATTGGTATGTTATTTAAACAGATAGTATAAATTTGTCTACCAAGTTATATGACGTGATTTGTTAAGATTTATTTTTATTCTCTAAATATGTCTAGGTAGCTTTATTTCTTAACCTTTGCTTAAAAACTAAATTAGCCAAAGCTAGTTTAATTGGCTGCCTGGTATTTCACACTTCGATACTAACCCAGTTCACTTTTTAATGGCATTTGGAGAAACCCATAGTATTGTGTTTTAGTGGTCTTTTAGCAGGTCATCCAAAATTTGCAGTTATTAAAAAAATTTAAAACAAGAAATTCTATTGCTATTACAGTATTATTTTATTTAAATTTCAAAGTCACGATTTTTCTATCAAATATACATAGTATAAAAGAAATTAATTTGATTGATTAAATAACACATCTACTGTCTTTTATTAAGGACATATCCTTTGTGATGATCCTTTGAGTCGAAAAATTGAATTTTGAATGATGTCTGTTTTCCTACACACGAAACTCCTTAACTAAATTTCGTATGTGCGTGTATTTTGGTTATATCTCTAGAGGGGGAGGGTACGATTTTTAGAAACCGGCAAGCGATTTTGATAAAATTTTCCTTAAATTTAGTATTTAAGGCCCCAAAGAAAACTTATTAGTTGCCGTTTGTCTAAAAATTACAATTTGTAAGTTATTGGAAAAATCAGACAAAATACTTAATTTTTTTAAATCAGCTCAATAGATTTTGTTCAAATTTTAGATTAGTTATTCAAATTTATGTACAAAACGAATTAAAAACTATTGCAATTCAAAAATAACCAAAAAAAAAATTGTTTAAAAACCCACTTTTCTATAAAATAAATTAATAATGATAAAATAAACATAGTAAAAAGTACTAATTCAAACAAATTACAAAATAAAGTGTGAGCTTCTTAAAATTCATAATTATAATTTAAAATTCAAAGCGCCCACATTTTACTTTGTAATGTACGTTTGAATTAGTTCTTTGTAGTGTGTTTATTTATCTCTATTTATTTATTTTATGTTTTTAAAGAAAAGTGGGTTTAAAAAATTTTAATATTATTTTTATATTCTACTGTTTAGTTATAATTAAATTTTGTAACTTTCAATTCATCGTGCAAATAGTCATCTTTGCTACTTGACTTCGTACAAGTCCATTGTTTATTTTTACTGACAATTTAGCAACTGTTTGGTTGATATTACATATGTAAGAAAGTTTGTGCAATGTTTATGTAACACGTTGTATTTCTCAACCTTTAACTAAAACTAAATTATCCGAAGTTAGTTTAATTGGCAGTCTGATATTTAGCACTGCTAACCTAACCTACATCACTGGTTAATTGAAGTTAGATTTTGCTCTGTATAATTTTGTATGCAGCCTCTGTATAAACCATTGGGAAAGTTTATTAACGGGTAAACTCTAGGGGTAAATTTCGAAGTGGAAAAAAAATTTTACTTTAACGATGTTAAAAAATTAGAACTTTAGGATTCTTGGATCCAGAGCTTTAGGGGTACAAAACACCCTTAGAGGGGAACATTGTCAAAACCCTTACTTAGTACGCGTCTACAGACCTACCCCAAACCATGTTAAAAAATTCATAGCTGTAGGCTTCTTGGATCCAGAGATATGCTTTAGGGGTAAAAAACACTCTTGGAGAGGAACATTTTCAAAACCCTTTCTTAGTACGCGTCTACAGAATACCCCAAACCATGTTAAAAAATTGATAGCTCTAGGCTTCTTGTATTCAGAGATATGCTTTAGGGGTAAAAAACACTCTTGGAGTGGATCAATTTCAAAACCCTTACCTAGTACGCGTCTACAGACCTACCCCAAACAATTTTTAAAAAATTCATAGCTCTAAGCTTCGTGGATCCAGAGATATGCTTTAGGGGTAAAAAACAACCTTGGAGAGGAACATTTTCAAAATCCTTTTCTTAGTACGCGTCTACAGACCTACCCCAAACAATGTTTAAAAAAATCATAGCTCTAAGCTTCTTGGATCCAGAGATAAGCTTTAGGGGTAAAAAACAACCTTGGAGAGGAACATTTTCAAAACCCTTTCTTTGTACGCTTCTACAGACCTACCCCAAACCATGTTAAAAAATTCATAGCTGTAGGCTTCTTGGATCCAGAGTTATGATTTAGGGGTAAAAAACAACCTTGGAGAGGAACATTTTCAAAACCCTTTTCTTAGTACGCGTCTACAGACCTACCCCAAACAATTTTTAAAAAAATCATAGCTCTAAGCTTCTTGGATCCAGAGATAAGCTTTAGGGGTAAAAAACAACCTTGGAGAGGAACATTTTCAAAACCCTTTCTTTGTACGCTTCTACAGACCTACCCCAAACAATTTTTAAAAAATTCATAGCTCTAAGCTTCGTGGATCCAGAGATATGCTTTAGGGGTAAAAAAACACCCTTGGAGAGGAACATTTTCAAAATCCTTTTCTTAGTACGCGTCTACAGACCTACCCCAAACAATTTTTAAAAAATTCATAGCTCTAAGCTTCGTGGATCCAGAGATATGCTTTAGGGGTAAAAAAACACCCTTGGAGAGGAACATTTTCAAAATCCTTTTCTTAGTACGCGTCTACAGACCTACCCCAAACAATGTTTAAAAAAATCATAGCTCTAAGCTTCTTGGATCCAGAGATAAGCTTTAGGGGTAAAAAACAACCTTGGAGAGGAACATTTTCAAAACCCTTTCTTTGTACGCTTCTACAGACCTACCCCAAACCATGTTAAAAAATTCATAGCTCTAAGCTTCGTGGATCCAGAGATATGCTTTAGTGGTAAAAAAACACCCTTGGAGAGGAACATTTTCAAAATCCTTTTCTTAGTACGCGTCTACAGACCTACCCCAAACAATGTTTAAAAAAATCATAGCTCTAAGCTTCTTGGATCCAGAGATAAGCTTTAGGGGTAAAAAACAACCTTGGAGAGGAACATTTTCAAAACCCTTTCTTTGTACGCTTCTACAGACCTACCCCAAACAATTTTTAAAAAATTCATAGCTCTAAGCTTCGTGGATCCAGAGATATGCTTTAGTGGTAAAAAAACACCCTTGGAGAGGAACATTTTCAAAATCCTTTTCTTAGTACGCGTCTACAGACCTACCCCAAACAATGTTTAAAAAAATCATAGCTCTAAGCTTCTTGGATCCAGAGATAAGCTTTAGGGGTAAAAAACAACCTTGGAGAGGAACATTTTCAAAACCCTTTCTTTGTACGCTTCTACAGACCTACCCCAAACAATTTTTAAAAAATTCATAGCTCTAAGCTTCGTGGATCCAGAGATATGCTTTAGTGGTAAAAAAACACCCTTGGAGAGGAACATTTTCAAAATCCTTTTCTTAGTACGCGTCTACAGACCTACCCCAAACAATGTTTAAAAAAATCATAGCTCTAAGCTTCTTGGATCCAGAGATAAGCTTTAGGGGTAAAAAACAACCTTGGAGAGGAACATTTTCAAAACCCTTTCTTTGTACGCTTCTACAGACCTACCCCAAACAATTTTTAAAAAATTCATAGCTCTAAGCTTCGTGGATCCAGAGATATGCTTTAGTGGTAAAAAAACACCCTTGTAGAGGAACATTTTCAAAATCCTTTTCTTAGTACGCGTCTACAGACCTACCCCAAACAATGTTTAAAAAAATCATAGCTCTAAGCTTCTTGGATCCAGAGATAAGCTTTAGGGGTAAAAAACAACCTTGGAGAGGAACATTTTCAAAACCCTTTCTTTGTACGCTTCTACAGACCTACCCCAAACAATTTTTAAAAAATTCATAGCTCTAAGCTTCGTGGATCCAGAGATATACTTTAGTGGTAAAAAAACACCCTTGG
Source organism: Aphrophora alni (assembly GCA_963513935.1). Classification (NCBI taxonomy): domain Eukaryota; kingdom Metazoa; phylum Arthropoda; class Insecta; order Hemiptera; family Aphrophoridae; genus Aphrophora; species Aphrophora alni. The sequence goes on along the minus strand of OY740779.1, from coordinate 12,794,076 downwards.
AGAGGAACATTTTCAAAATCCTTTTCTTAGTACGCGTCTACAGACCTACCCCAAACAATGTTTAAAAAAATCATAGCTCTAAGCTTCTTGGATCCAGAGATAAGCTTTAGGGGTAAAAAACAACCTTGGAGAGGAACATTTTCAAAACCCTTTCTTTGTATGCTTCTACAGACCTACCCCAAACAATTTTTAAAAAATTCATAGCTCTAAGCTTCGTGGATCCAGAGATATGCTTTAGTGGTAAAAAAACACCCTTGGAGAGGAACATTTTCAAAATCCTTTTCTTAGTACGCGTCTACAGACCTACCCCAAACAATGTTTAAAAAAATCATAGCTCTAAGCTTCTTGGATCCAGAGATAAGCTTTAGGGGTAAAAAACAACCTTGGAGAGGAACATTTTCAAAACCCTTTCTTTGTACGCTTCTACAGACCTACCCCAAACTATTTTTAAAAAATTCATAGCTCTAAGCTTCGTGGATCCAGAGATATGCTTTAGTGGTAAAAAAACACCCTTGGAGAGGAACATTTTCAAAATCCTTTTCTTAGTACGCGTCTACAGACCTACCCCAAACAATGTTTAAAAAAATCATAGCTCTAAGCTTCTTGGATCCAGAGATAAGCTTTAGGGGTAAAAAACAACCTTGGAGAGGAACATTTTCAAAACCCTTTCTTAGTACGCGTCTATAGACCTACCCCAAACCATGTTAAAAAATTCATAGCTGTAGGCTTCTTGGATCCAGAGTTATGATTTAGGGGTAAAAAACAACCTTGGAGAGGAACATTTTCAAAACCCTTTTCTTAGTACGCGTCTACAGACCTACCCCAAACAATTTTTAAAAAAATCATAGCTCTAAGCTTCTTGGATCCAGAGATAAGCTTTAGGGGTAAAAAACAACCTTGGAGAGGAACATTTTCAAAACCCTTTCTTAGTACGCGTCTATAGACCTACCCCAAACCATGTTAAAAAATTCATAGCTGTAGGCTTCTTGGATCCAGAGTTATGATTTAGGGGTAAAAAACAACCTTGGAGAGGAACATTTTCAAAACCCTTTTCTTAGTACGCGTCTACAGACCTACCCCAAACAATTTTTAAAAAAATCATAGCTCTAAGCTTCTTGGATCCAGAGATAAGCTTTAGGGGTAAAAAACAACCTTGGAGAGGAACATTTTCAAAATCCTTTTCTTAGTACGCGTCTACAGACCTACCCCAAACAATGTTTAAAAAAATCATAGCTCTAAGCTTCTTGGATCCAGAGATAAGCTTTAGGGGTAAAAAACAACCTTGGAGAGGAACATTTTCAAAACCCTTTCTTAGTACGCGTCTATAGACCTACCCCAAACCATGTTAAAAAATTCATAGCTGTAGGCTTCTTGGATCCAGAGTTATGATTTAGGGGTAAAAAACAACCTTGGAGAGGAACATTTTCAAAACCCTTTTCTTAGTACGCGTCTACAGACCTACCCCAAACAATTTTTAAAAAAATCATAGCTCTAAGCTTCTTGGATCCAGAGATAAGCTTTAGGGGTAAAAAACAACCTTGGAGAGGAACATTTTCAAAACCCTTTCTTAGTACGCGTCTATAGACCTACCCCAAACCATGTTAAAAAATTCATAGCTGTAGGCTTCTTGGATCCAGAGTTATGATTTAGGGGTAAAAAACAACCTTGGAGAGGAACATTTTCAAAACCCTTTTCTTAGTACGCGTCTACAGACCTACCCCAAACAATTTTTAAAAAAATCATAGCTCTAAGCTTCTTGGATCCAGAGATAAGCTTTAGGGGTAAAAAACAACCTTGGAGAGGAACATTTTCAAAACCCTTTCTTTGTACGCTTCTACAGACCTACCCCAAACCATGTTAAAAAATTCATAGCTCTAAGCTTCGTGGATCCAGAGATATGCTTTAGTGGTAAAAAAACACCCTTGGAGAGGAACATTTTCAAAACCCTTTTCTTAGTACGCGTCTACAGACCTACCCCAAACAATTTTTAAAAAAATCATAGCTGTAGGCTTCTTGGATCCAGAGTTATGATTTAGGGGTAAAAAACAACCTTGGAGAGGAACATTTTCAAAACCCTTTTCTTAGTACGCGTCTACAGACCTACCCCAAACAATTTTTAAAAAAATCATAGCTCTAAGCTTCTTGGATCCAGAGATAAGCTTTAGGGGTAAAAAACAACCTTGGAGAGGAACATTTTCAAAACCCTTTCTTTGTACGCTTCTACAGGCCTACCCCAAACAATTTTTAAAAAATTCATAGCTCTAAGCTTCGTGGATCCAGAGATATGCTTTAGTGGTAAAAAAACACCCTTGGAGAGGAACATTTTCAAAATCCTTTTCTTAGTACGCGTCTACAGACCTACCCCAAACAATGTTTAAAAAAATCATAGCTCTAAGCTTCTTGGATCCAGAGATAAGCTTTAGGGGTAAAAAACAACCTTGGAGAGGAACATTTTCAAAACCCTTTCTTAGTACGCGTCTACAGACCTACCCCAAACCATGTTAAAAAATTCATAGCTGTAGGCTTCTTGGATCCAGAGTTATGATTTAGGGGTAAAAAACAACCTTGGAGAGGAACATTTTCAAAACCCTTTTCTTAGTACGCGTCTACAGACCTACCCCAAACAATTTTTAAAAAAATCATAGCTCTAAGCTTCTTGGATCCAGAGATAAGCTTTAGGGGTAAAAAACAACCTTGGAGAGGAACATTTTCAAAACCCTTTCTTTGTACGCTTCTACAGACCTACCCCAAACTATTTTTAAAAAATTCATAGCTCTAAGCTTCGTGGATCCAGAGATATGCTTTAGGGGTAAAAAAACACCCTTGGAGAGGAACATTTTCAAAATCCTTTTCTTAGTACGCGTCTACAGACCTACCCCAAACAATGTTTAAAAAAATCATAGCTCTAAGCTTCTTGGATCCAGAGATAAGCTTTAGGGGTAAAAAACAACCTTGGAGAGGAACATTTTCAAAACCCTTTCTTAGTACGCGTCTACAGACCTACCCCAAACCATGTTAAAAAATTCATAGCTGTAGGCTTCTTGGATCCAGAGTTATGATTTAGGGGTAAAAAACAACCTTGGAGAGGAACATTTTCAAAACCCTTTTCTTAGTACGCGTCTACAGACCTACCCCAAACAATTTTTAAAAAAATCATAGCTCTAAGCTTCTTGGATCCAGAGATAAGCTTTAGGGGTAAAAAACAACCTTGGAGAGGAACATTTTCAAAACCCTTTCTTAGTACGCGTCTACAGACCTACCCCAAACCATGTTAAAAAATTCATAGCTCTAGTCTTCTTGGATCCAGAGATTTCGTGATCAGTCAGTGGGTTTTGACTTTTATATAAATATATATATTAGTTTGTACATAGAAGCAGATAAAAACTTATGATTTTATCAAAATTATCTGTAGCTTCTAAAACCCCAAAAAAAACACATATCTCCAAAACGTCGGTTCATGGCTTATGGTTACAAAACCAAAGAGCGACCTTAAAACTCACAAAACACTTCGTTTTTCAACATCGGTTCTACCCATTTCAATGAAATGTGAAGAGTAATGACCTCGTGTGTACAATATCAAGTCAATACCATATACTGAGAACGCTTTTATGGTGCAAGCGAAGCAAGTTTAGCTTCTATTAATTTTTTTTTTTTCATTCAAAATCGTGTCCATGATTCATTTTCATTTCATTTCCTGACAACAATCGAAAGTGACAATTTTGAGACGTATGTTTTTCATTTGGTTAGTATTTCGATTGTGAATGGATATGTCAGAAAGTTTGTTCAACCGTTTATTTTTACGTGTTTTACTAACGGTAAGGGGTTGGAAAACGTGAGCCTTTATAACCAAAACCAAAATACGAAATTTCACTTAAAAAAAAAAAAGAAAAGACAATTCGTGAGTAAATTTCAAAAATAACCTCGATCACTTTTGAGTTCTTTTTCATTTTAAAAGATAACGATGACGTCGAATTTTTTTTTTTTTTTAGTATATGCCTTGCATATAAGCGTGTGAGAAAGTCCATGCATTGTTTACTTAAACATAATAAAACAACGACCTTCCAAATTGATTTAGAAATAAACAGTAGCACTAATTTAAATTCCATTTCCCACAAACGACTTCCAAGCTACAGATTACGTCACACTGCCGTTATATTTCCCAACCTTTGGTTAAAACTTAATTATCCAAAGGTAGTTTAATTGGCGCCCAGATATCTAACCCAGTTCACATTTAATCAAGTCAATTAGACTATGATTAACAATTCGACCTTCGATTGATTAAAAGTTTGTTGTGATTGTTTCGCGGTGCCTGTTTGATTTCGTGACTTATTCGTGTCAGAACGGCTCAAAAACATCGTTATCGAGGAGGTCTCGCTGTTTGAACAAACTATCTAGGAGCTTTAGAGATGTTTT